>VWPW01020003.1:0-89142 GCA_013389825.1 Crypturellus undulatus
AAAAAAATGCTTTATAAGGCTAACAGTAATGAGCTCGTTTGTGTTTATCACTGTACCATGTTATCTCACATAGGAGGTGTTACTCCAGCAGTGAAATATGGCCCATGTTTGGGTTTTTCCCCCCACTGTTGTTGCAGACAAGCTGAGATAGATGAAAGCAGAAGGGGCTGTTAATGATTTTCAACTGTGTTGCTGAGACGGCTGATGGAGTTTCAGGTATTACAGTGATAGCGACCATGCAGGCTCTTACAGCAGGCTTATTTACAGATATATATTTTGTGGTCTTTAATATTGAAAAGAGAATTAACTTCACCTTTAGCTGCTTCTTGACTGTGAAATTAAATTAAATCCTGTATCTGGTAAAGCTTCATTCATATACTTGGTTGAACCTGATAGGGGGGAAAATGGGATAGGATTTTAAAAATGAAGATTATCTTAGGTGCGTCACTTGAGGCAGTATTAAAAAGCTTCATAATCCTTAAAAATGGGTATCTGTCAGAGAAAGACCGTATGATTAGTCACTGAAAAAGCATGGTAGTTGGATCACAGGATGCTGTTGCAAATTCAATCTGAAATCTTAGACCTGAGATATCACCTGTTATTTAACAGCTTACAGGTTCAAACTCTGTATTGCCTTATATGATATAGTTGGGCCAGTTTGTATAATTAGGTAAAAAACCAAACCAAAAACATTCCATCTGACTTCCTTTGGAAATCCTGAGTTTTTGCCTTTGTGCTTTTTTTTTTTTTTTTTTCTGTGGCTCAATTTGGATGAATTTTAATGTTCGTTTCTGGCCTATTTTCACTTGAAAGGAAATATCTCAAATATCTCATTTTCTTTTAAGTAGCTTTTATCTGCTTCCATTTGCTTTTCTTTGCCTTAAAATGCAGAAATAAAATAGTTTAGCTTGGAAGGGATCATCTGGTCCAAGGCGCACTTGAAACAGGGCCAGCATCAGTCAGGTTGCTTGGGGTCATGGCAAGTTGGGTTTGGAAAATATGGGCAGGTGGAGAATCCACAGCATCTCAGGGCAGCCTGTTCTGGTGCTTGACCTACCCTCCAACGTGTCAACCTCTCGGTTTGGTGTCCTCCAAACGTGCTGTGGGAACATCCCATTGCCCAAACTGCCAGCAAAGGCAGAGATTTGACCTGGATTCAACCTGGATTGGTACCAACCTGCGAGTAGTACCATTAGTAAGAGGCTTCCAGTTGGCTTTCACACTGTTGATCACAGCCCTTTAAATGCAGTGGTTGAACCATTTTTCTGTCCAGTTTACAGTCCATATCTTATTGGTTGGGCTCTCAGGATGCTGTGGGAGGCCTTGTTGAAAGCCTTCCTAAAGTCAAAATATGCAGCACTCGTAGCCTCATACACAGAGCATCACTAAAAGCTGTGGAGTGGCTCAGGCAGGATTTGCACTGGGTAAATGCCTGCTAGCCCTACCTAGTCACCTTGTTCAAGCTCCCTGATGGCCATACCCTTTCAAAAAATTACAAGAAATTACAAAAAATTACAAGAGAACACTCTTGTAATGATGTCTTCTCTCAGCAGCACCCATCCCATGCTTTGGTCTATATGTAAACAACTTTATTTTGACTTCTGAAAGCCACTTTTGGTTCAGTGTGATGCCACAGTCTCTTGGCAGAGTCCTGGGTGATGGATCTGACCATATTGCTAAGCTTTTTGAGGTAGTTCACTCCTTTTGTTAAAATTCAGAATGCAGTAGGCTGCTAAATTTATGAATTGCTGTTGTTGCTTTTAGATGGGAACACTTGTGTGCTGAATGATATGGGAAAGTCAGCGCCCTTTCTGCCCCTTTCACTTAATCTTAGGTGATCAGAGCTGCCTGCAAGGTAACAAAGATAATGGAAAGTTAATTAAGGAATTGCTTTCTATGAACTTATTATATGCATTTCAAGCACTATCACTCCTTGGTAAAATGCAAAGGAAAGCATAATTTGAGATGCAGAAGGGTTTGGGGTAAAGAAGGGAAGTTACTGTGTTCTTTTCAACTTTAAAAACACATTATTCTCATGTAACTTTACCTTTGAAAAACAAGATTTTGTGCTGTGGTTGATGATAGATGATGTGACAGATGATTTGGGAGGGAAACACTGTTAGAGTGCAAGCCGTGAATGCCTGATCGGATTTTTGGAGTGCTTTAAGCAGCTGTCTTAAGTGATCTTGGCATTCTGAAATGCTTCATAGCAAATGTAGATGCTTAAATACCTCTGGAAATCTGTTTCTGGATCTGTGTCTGTGGAACTGAGAAGCTGATCTTGGACTGCAAGTTGAGTTTTCTTTGAACAAGGGGCCAAGGCAGGCAGAGTTTTGGCCCATCTGCGAGCACAGAGCTTTGCTTCCTGTGGCTTTGGCTGTGTGTGTCTAGTCACACGTGAGTTTTTTCTCATGGTTGCTTTTCTCATTGTTCAGAGCAGCTTTCAGCTATGTGGATTCTCTGGGGTCTGATTTATACACAAGCTTTGATGGCTTCTGTGCCTGCCTACCTGTTTTCATCGCTCTTCGAGATGTTCATAGAAGCGCAACCTGCGCCTTTCTGTTATATTTGGTCATGTGATTAGTCAAAGCACATGCTTACCTATTCATATCTTTAAAAGTTGAGCTAAAAATGTAAGTATGCTAATTACTAGCATGTGGTTCCTTATTTCATTGATTGTTTCTTAATTCACAAGATTTATTTTAAATCACACATTTACTTAAGAGTCTTTTTCTAGAGCTGCTATTTCTATTGATACGAATTTTTAGAGGATTAAGCAGATCCCAGAAGTGGGCTAATCTAGCTACAGTCAGTAGAAGGCTTCAGTTTCTTTTGATGGGCAACATAAGAGGATTTTTCTGAATAATACCCTTGAAATTATATCTTAGATTCTTCATGAGCATAAGTGTTTAATCTCAAAAAAAAAAAAGGCTTATAACTAAATAAACTGTATTTTTCATTAATGACATGTTATCGTGAGTTGAGTTTTAAGCTGTTAGGGCACTGTCACAGGGCACTGGTAGAAGAGGGAGAGCAAGTTCTGATTTGGCTCATATATTGTCTGTTAATGTTAATTGTATTTAATCTAATTAAACACACGTGCTTTGTAGTATTGCATGTTGCAACTCACTGCTAGGGACTATTGTGCCATTAGCAGCAAATGCTCAAAAGATGCATAGCAGGTCACTAATTAAAAGATAATTATAAGTGCCCCATTCTGCCTTTTAGCACTGCAAAAATTGTAAAAGATGCATAGGGCTGATGAAGTTTGATTTTTATTTTATTTTTTTTGGAGGGGGGAGCAGGGCTTTTGTTAGTGTAGGGATGGTGCAGAGTTAAGTTGTTCTGCTATATCTCAGAGTTAAAATAGAATGCAGTGAGCTGAACAGCAGTGCATCAGTGAACACAGTGTTGTGTAACTTATTTTCAGAAAATCATGATGAAATTCAAGTGATGTAACATGATGACAGTGGCAACACAAAACACTGGAATTAGTTAATGGAGCCCAATTATGAGAGTTTTTTAAATTTCTTTTAGCAGTTATAAGTAGTTCAAAACCCCTGTTCATCTAGATAAGTCATTGCTTTTGGACCTGGAGTTAGAAGAGTGGTGAATACGACTTGAANGATGACAGTAGCAACACAAAGCACTGGAATTAGTTAATGGAACCCAATTATGAGAGTTTTTAAAATGTATTTATTTTAGCAGTTATAAGTAGTTCAAAACTCCTGTTCATCTAGATAAGTCATTGCTTTTGGACCTGGAGTTAGAAAAGCAGTGAATACGACTTGAAATGTGTTGATATGGGTGGTGTTGCTTTAGCAGTAGCGGAGAGGAATTCCAAGTTGGCCCTTCCAGTGCAAATTTCCAATCCTGATGCAAGCTCCACTTGCGGGGGGATATGGCGTAAGTCCTGAGTGACATCTGCACTTTGTATATATGAAGTAATGCTTGGGAGGAACAGGAAATGGGAGTTACTTGTCTTTGTTTCTAAAAATATTGCAGTTGCGATGCAGAAGAATGACCTATTATGGCTATATTAATAAATGTGAGTGTAAATCAGCTCTGTTTCTATGATACACTGTTTTTAGACTCTCAAAAATCAGGAATTAAAGACTAGATTTGTAGACTAGATTAGACTAATCAAAGTCTAAAATTCCGTTTCCCTTTTCTCTCCCGCTTCTTTCTTTTATGACTTGGAAGAAATGTTCTTCTCTGGTTAGCACTGTCAGACTTCATCTAAATAACTTTGGAGATCCTGGAAACTAATGTTTGTTTTTAACCACTAATCATTCAGTCATAATATTGTAGATTAGGTTGTTGCAGGTATCTCGTGCCTTAATGTGTAAGGTTATATTTTGTTGTTTGTGTTAAGGCACTCCAATGGCTTTCCAGCTTTGCCTGTAATTTTGGCTGGTATTTTAGTGTTTTACAGATGCTTTTCAGGGCTGTTTTTGAACTGTGATCCCCTCAGACCCACACACTTTTATCTGGCTTTGGCCAGTGCAGTCTGGCTGGCTTTTCTGTTGCCCATCATTACAGTTCATTTTTTGTGCTTTCACCACATTAGACTGATCTTTGCATTTCTCCAGCAAGGCTTCTCCAAGTTTATCAAAGATAAGCTATGTTTCTGCACCGTACAGGCATTTTAGGACCTTTCTACTTGTCACGTCATTCAGTTTGGGGAAGTTACCTGTGCTTCAGCCAGCCTGCAACAGCCTTGGGCACTTGCCCAACTTGAAAGCAGATAGCTTAAAATGTAGATTCAAGTTTCCTGAATATTTTGCCTTCATTACTTCTATAAGTATGAAGATGGTTCTCTGCTGAGTGTAAAGGATTGTTCTCTTATTCTATATCTTTTATGTTTAGCTATGGCAGTTTTCTTCAGGAATTCTGTATGTTTTGTATTGTTATCTGGGATTGAAACCTCACCAACAAGTTTAATAACAGCTGTTGTATCTTAAGAAAAAGTATCTTTTCCATTACATGTTTTGCTCTGTCAATAGGTGTTCTAATGCATCTCCTCAATTTTCTTTTACTCTGTAAACAGTAGGTTTTACTTTTGTTTCCTAATGGAAGGAGAGCTCTGAGAACAAATGTGAAAAGATTTCAAGTGAATAAGCACTTAAGTAACATGTTCTGAATGCTTCCACCCATGGATAAAGTCAGAAAATATGTAATAAAAGTGTTAACAAAATAATAATAAAACAGCTCGGCAAAGCTCTGAGTTTTGTCTAAGCTCAAAAGAATATAAATCAGAAATTACAATGTAGAAGTTGAATGAAACTCAACTGCAGTTTTGAGGATTTAGGGACTTCCCAGCATAGCATCTTAGGGGGCTTATATGGTGCTTGCTAAGAATTAGATTCAAAAATTTTTATCTCAATACAGGATCTATATAAGTATGCTGTATAGAGCGGAGGGACATGTAAATTAAAAAACAGGAAGTGAAAAAGACACGAGTATGTTTTAAATTATCACCTATTGAGGAGCACATATACATTTTACTGCTCTGGGAAGGTTATGAAGCCTGGAATTGCTTCTTTAAGCTTGCAGGTAGGAACCTTTTAAAAAAAATATTGGAAAAAATACACTTAAAAAAAAAGAACAACAAACAAACAAACCCATCAAGCAAAGGAGGTGATCTTTCTCCTTATCTGGAATCACATTAGCAAATGTATTCTTCAGGGATGTGTCAGAACTGGGTTGAATTCCCTTTTTTTCCCCATGGAAAGTTCATACAGATGAAGTGAAATTTAAACAGGGAATTTCCTGGTGAGGTGGAACTCCCATTGCTCCTTTCAACCAGCTCTTTTTTTTTTTTTTTTTTCTTGCAAAAAAGGGACTAAAACTGCAGGTAGGAGTAGACAGGGACCCAAAACTCCATGATTTAAAGATAGAGAGCTTCACATGGGAGGTTGAAGTCTGGAACTCATGTTACTACTCCAGACGTCGTGTGTGGCTTTCATTAAATTGTGACTGTGCAATAAAATGAGGGAAAACGTTCTCACAGGGAGATGGGTTAAATCTCCAGAGAGAAAGCAGAGAATTGAACTGAGTCTTGATATTCTAAATGAGGATTAAACCTGTCAATACTGACTGTGCAATTCTGTTTTTTAAGCAAAAAAACAGTGACTCCAGTATTTTGCATAGGCTCCAACCTGGTCAGTATATTCAGCTGACCTTTTAGGTTCAGACGAGGTGGACAGAATGCTGTTTTGGAGGATTTTAATGGAATCTAAGCCTATTTTAACCTAATAAATCACGTAAGTGTTTGAAAAATTTTAATGTTGAAAGCTAAATTATGTGGGAGCAGAGGTTTTGAGCATTTCAAGCTCAAATATAGTAACCAAACATAAACCAAGTCCTGTAAAATTTATAGTCAAATTATTCTTACTGCTTTGTATGTCATTATTATATTGGTAGAGTTGTTTTTTTTCCATTAGGTTCATTGTGTTTTGCCTTATGCTTGAAACCTAGACCATCGATTTGAAAAGATTAAACATTAAAACTTGTTTCACATTTTATGTGACAAGTATAAAGTAGCAATTCCTTCAAGCAGATTTTCCCAGGCCAGTGTTTGAACCACTTAAATATGTTATTGAAGCAGTTCTTGATCAGCTCCATATCAGTTCTAAACTCAACTCTGCGGTAGAAATCCCAAATTTGCAAGTTACTGCTTGGAAGAAAGAGAGAAAGGGCTGCTATCAGGTTTTGTGTAACCAGGACACAAAGACAGACCAAGGCAGGTTAGAACATGAGTTTGGATCCCTTTGGGAAGGAAGATTATGGAACAGGAGAGTGGAAAGAGGTTGTTGCTCCTTAATATTCACAGCCCAATGCAGAGCAGACATGATACTTTCCGAGGAAACAAAATTAACCAGAAGTCTGTCTGACCCTGGTGTATAGGGGTACTTTTTCTAAAAGTTTTTTTTCCTTTAAAATATCTTGTGACTTTAAATATGCTTAGTTCATGAAAGCCTTACTGTGATGATAGGGTGGTGTTCCGTGAACCTACTACTCCCGGAAGTGTATAAACCAAAAAGTACAAATCAAAGGGAATGGAAAATTATACATAATTAGTTAATTAGCTGTCTATAATAACTGTAATTATGCTTTTTTAAAAGAAAATATTTGTCAGAAAAAATATTTTTCACGTTCTACCTTAATGATCACTGTTTGGAACTTAGTTCCCTAACAGGGTGGGACTTAGTGTAGGGTTAGAAGTCAAATATTTACCACTTTTTTTTTTTCCTCGTACTGTCAAAATATTAACTAAAACTTGCTCTATTAACAGAAGAGCAAGAAGAGTCAGTGATCTGGTAGCTACCAGCAGATCTACTTTGTTTATGTTACTAATATCGATCATTTGTCATCAAGCTGGCTGGACCTGGCAAAGTTGCTTAAGGTACATTTGGAGGAGGACACTTCAGTGTGTACAGCTCCGTAGTATGAAGGAAATACATTCTTGATCTAACAAAAAAAAGGCACAGAAAAGCCACATGAGTTAATACGTTTTCACTGTTTGCTTTGCAATTCTAATGAATAGTCTTTGCATTGCCCGGTCTTACAGGTGCTATAAACAGTAAATCAGTTTAACTGTTACTGAGATCTCTGCTCCTGATAAGTGGTTCTTACCGCCAAAGCAGGCAATATATCTTCTTTCTGCCCTTGGGAGAGGCAGGAGGAAAGCAGTATGCCCATACATACTGTTCCTATGTATTTGTGTTTGTGCTTCTAGTTTAAGCTGGTGTGACAGATCCTGCTGCACTGGCACTTCGTTCCTAATGAAAGTACATGGCTGTGGTTGCTTTTAGAAATATTCTGTTCAAGTTGAATTACATATAAATATTAGCAAAGACTATAATGAGCCCGTTCTTCATGAAAGATAAACAAAAGTATGCCTTTTGTGATGATGAATCTTTTATTTCTGTTCTGTGTTCTGCCCAATTCAGATCTCTTAATGCTCTCAGCATGATCTTAAATTCCTTCCTCCTTGCAATTTTCTTGGTTCCTTTTTTCCAGCTTGTATCAGCTATAGTGAATAATGAGAGCAGGAGTAGAAACTGCAATATGGCAGATGAGGTTGTGAGAACAGTTACTGCGTTGGGACTAGTCAGACAATTTGTTTACAAGAACTTGCATTTCTGCTATTTAGATGTGACATCCAAGTTTTCCTGTTTTCATGTAAGTGGCAGCAGGATTTGATGTAGTATGTAGTGTTCACTGGAGGGGGATACATGCCACTGTTTTGTTATATGATTTGTTGTTTTGTGGTTGAAATGGATAAATTAGTTCACCAAACACTTTCTCTAGAACATTTGGCAGAAGGAAATCTCTTCTGTAAAATTCTGCAGTTGTAGTGGCCCGTAACTTGTCTATATGATCTCTTTGGGATACTGATTATATAGTCTTCCTTATGGTGAGACTTTTTTTCAGTGAATTTCTCTGTGGTGTGGTGTAATAAAATACTTTGGAAATGTACAGCTTGTGTTGTGATTAATGGTTAAATGCCATCAGAGCCATTTTAAGGAAGAAATTTAGCCTAAAACTAAAACATTTTGCTGAGATTTCTCTTGGTAAGTGGATGGTGCTCAGCAGTGTTTTAAAGGTGCAAGATGCTTTTTGCAGATGGTAACTAAAGCAATTTTGTTTGAAATGTGTGAAAGTAAACTCCAGTGAACTTCGATTATAAACCTCAGGGACAACTCTTCTACCGCTGTGGAAATTTAAGAAACAAAATACTTGTTTGGGGACAAGGCCTATTCTTTTAAAATGGTTGTCTCTGCAGCTTGTCAAGGAAAGGTGTGTGATCTGGGAGGTTACTGGACAGTTTTCTCCTTCCCTCCTTCCATAGAACATCTTCATGATGCCAAGAGCTGTTGCACAGATATTTATTTTTGTTTTACACTCCTGATTTTGTCACCAGAGAAGCAGGTATGTTTGGCGCAACTGTGAGTTGCAGTGAAACGGATTTGTCCTTCAAGATAGGATGGAGTCCCACATGCTGGTGCACTTTGAAATCCTACAGAAATTCAGTCTTTGATTCCTGCTTACTCCTGTAAAGTTCTTATATTGTATTATTTGGGGAGGAGTCGTTATACCAAGATCTGGTGGCCATCATGTCTAATATTTTAAAATACAACAAGATTTGCCTGTTCTAAATCATGATTTAATCAAAAAGCATGGATATAATGTATTTTTAATGAAGATCTCTTGGACAAAGTCCCTCTTGCTTTCATCCATGAGGTGATGCTTCTGAGTGGCAGTGCTTGGGAATTTGAGATCTTGGCATCCTTCTTTTGAGAAGACGACTTGGTTATTCCCAGTTAAATGCCTGAGTAGTGTTTCCAATTATGTTTGAGGCAACCTGTGTAATTTGCTATCTTACAGGTCAGTGAATGAGAGTTGTCCCTATGTGGAGTTAGTAGAATTAAACTGGGTGGTGGAAATGAATTGGGACCATCCATGTTCCTTTGATACAGAGATTTTGCAAATTGGAAAGACCTGCACCAAGTTAATGCACCAGGGCTTTGTCTGCAGAACTGTGCTATTTAAACTGATGTTAAGGTAGGATAAATTTGTGACTCTAGTTGTATCAGAATGGGGCAGAGGGGTGAATTACCCATGTGCACATGCGTAAAATGGGTCACTTTTCCCATTTATGTGGTAAGTAGTTGAGAGTTTAGAAAGCTCAGTCTGTGTGAATTCTTTGCATCCTTCAGCAAAAGCAAGGAATGCAAAGCCTGACTTTCTCTATAGCCCTAATTATTTTAAAATACATACGTAATATTTGGGGGTATAGTGCATCAGTGCATTATTAGGCTTTTATTGTTCATTGTTCTTACTAATTTAAAAACTAAAGAAGTGGTCTGCAAATAATAAAATATACTGGAGGAAAGATGAAATGGGTGGGCTATATAAATCTGTAACAAGATGTGGACAGGTGGAAGTTTTTGTCTGTACTGAGCTGTTGAGTTTTGCTCTACTGATTCTGGGGATGTTTTTCAACATCCTGTTTCTGTAGCTCAGTTTCACAATTCTCCCTCCCAGAACAGCTTTTGCAGAGAAACGTGCTATAGAAATGCTTAATAACATTGGATGCATTTGTCTGGAAAGCTATTTATAGATTGAAAGTGTCTCGTGATGGGTTACTGGTAAGGCCTGGGAAGCAACCTAAAAATACCCAATTTCGATTTACAGTTTCTCTCTTGGAATAGGTGCTGTGTTTTTTTTTTTAATTTCCTTCTTTCTGCAGATGATCTCAGTGTCATCCACTTGCCAATATATTTTATATATACTTTCAATTTTATATACACATGCAGACATATATTATGTTATTTCATCCCCAGGCAGTTATATAAGCAACACAGAGCAAGTTAACTTCAGATAAAATACACTTCTTTGGTTAGAGAGGGCAAAATGTGCATGTAGCCGTGATGCTTACAAATGATTTGATTAAAATAGTGGTTTATATTCCATTATAGTGCTTGATTTTAGTAGTTATAGGGTGTGCAAAAAGGGCTGATTGGATGTGCAGAAGTTAGTGTGGAGGATGCTGATATTTCTGTGCTTATTACTGCAGTCAGTGGTTGTATTTGCGGGGAGGAAGAGGGAAGGCTTCGTATCTGAAGGGGGAGTAGCAGAGGGATCTGAAATGTCCTATGTGAGAAATGTAAGAGGGAGCAAGTGCATGGCAAAGCTGCTGCTGACAGTTGCCAGTAAGTTCTGAGTAGGCTTTCTTCCACCCTTCCATTCTATTAAAAAAAAAAAGGAAAAAAAATGCAATAAAAATGCATTTTTGTGGCTTCATTCTCTGTTTAGAGTGGTGGATAATCATGTATAAATTTTCATATTCAGCCACAATTATTCAGAGAAATGACTGTCTCATGTCTGAGTTTCACATTTGTAAAACAGCTCTTGGGCATTTCCCTCAAGAACTTCTCAAGTATTGCCTACTACTTTGCAGTTCTAAAGAATTACTAACCTCTACAGGTGGTAGAAATGCTACTGACTAGAGAAGTAAAGTAAGTGGTAGTACTCTTAACGTTTCCTTTTATGACAGTAAGTTGTATTGAATGCTGCTGTTGACTTGTTATGCACTAGCTCAGAAAGAAAAGAGATAACTTCATGGTTTTACCCACGGAGAACAGACTGCAAGTTTTTATAAAACCAGGCTTTTTTTTTTTCCAGAGTGCATGATGCAAGAATATTTTCTTTGTAAAATCTGCCTGGAGTAGCTGAATGCTTGCAGTTCAGTAGTAGGCGTTTTTGCACTTTTCTAAACAGAAACACTCCATTACAGAGCTGTGCGTTGAAAACTTTCATGCTCTGCATAAATATTTACTGGGGGAAGCAGAAAAGGTCTGTGCTGATGCTGAGCCCGTCGTCTTGCTGGGTGAGGATCGTTCCCCGCTCTGTGTTCCGACACGGTGCCGGCTGTTTGTGTGTGTTAAGCAGGAGCTGCTAAACAGTTGGTCCCGTTTTCCTTTAAGAATAGGCTCGAGACTGCACTGCATATTAAAAAAAAAAAAAAAAAAATCCCCCACCACCCTCTCAGTGTAAATTGGGCTTGTTCAGCAGCGGCCTCAAGCCCTGCATTGTTCGCGATGGGAAGCGTGAGCTGAGCGGCACGGACGTCCCCCCCTGCGTTTTGCCCTTGCTGCATTATTAATGGCATGATGTTTTTGCATTGCAGATGGCAAAGAGCTAGCAAGGCACATTGGGGACCATGATGGCTCAGTTTCCCACAGCCTTGAATGGTGAGTAGCTCACTTGGATTCATTTAGGGGATTTAGGGGCATCTGTCTTTATTTTTTTAAAAAAATACTGGTATTAAAAACAGCTGACTGTAGTTCCTGCAGCAGTATCATGGTCAGTTTGCTGCAGATTGTTTCCTGTAGCTTCATTTGTACTGTAGGACTGGGAGAAATTCAGTGCAAACCTTGCTGCAGTATAATTTAGAGTGTAGCTATGCCTGGAGCACTTGGTAATAATCTCCTATCATTTAAGGGGTTGAGGAATGTGTGACTATTTTAAATACTGACTGACTCCAAGTGGGGAATATGCTAAGTAATAGTTGATTAAACTTGCATACCTTTTCTGTTATGTAATTTGGCACAAGGTGTGTTTCATCCTAATATACTATTTGTTTTAAGCCAAATGATATGTTAACCAATTTGCTGCATTGGCTACAAATGATCAAAGTTGTCTTTAGAAAATATAAGAATTTTCTTCTTGGTTCTTTACCCAGGTAACATAGAAAGTTTTGGATTTCTTTCTTGGTGAATTCCTCTTAAAGAGCTATGTGGAATGATACTTAAAAATAGTGTGTGTGTGCACATATGTTCACTATGTGGTGGTCAGTTGGAGCTCTCTGTGTTTAAAGCAAGTTTATTTTATAAGGCACAGGTTGCTATATCTGTTGAGAAAAATGCTGTGTATGTGTTTAAAGAACTTGTCAAAATGAAAGGACAGATACAGGAAAAATGCTTTGCACTTCAGGTATTCCAAATCGGGAAGTCTGGCAGTTGAGTTAAAAAAAAAAAAAAAAAAAAAAAGTGCGTCTTGTCTCATTTATCTGTGAAGGTTATTGCAGGACTGGGAGCTCTATATTTAACTAATCTGGAAGCTCATCACTGCTGAGATGAGTTAGGGTAAATGAGATGAAGTGCTTTTTATGCAAAAGAAGGATGTTCCTATTTTAAATTCAGTTTCTGACTTAGATACTTGCTTAATGTTTACATAAAAGACTGCCAAAAAAAAATCAGTGTGATCATCATCGGGTGCAGTTCCACCTGGAATCCATTTCACAGGCTTTAACTATCAGAAGTAAAAGGAGCCAAGGTGGTATATATGGAAGGGAAAGTTTTAAATATCAGATCTTCCTCTACTTTCTTCAACATAGCAAAAACACATTTTTCTTATCGTCATATTTTAATATGCTTTTTGCTCCTCCTTTTTAGAAAACTCTTCAGAGAGGATCTGGATGTATCATCTTTGCTGCATCCATAGTTGATTTATGTGTAGTATTTCGTGTCTTTGTAATTCAGCTCTGAATTCCCACTGTTCAAGGGTGTTAGGAGCGATCAGCACATATTTGACTTTCTGAATTCAGAAGTATGTTAGTTCAGGAGAGTGTGATCCTTGTGATCCTTCTCTTGATTAAAAAGTGCCCTGGATGATACTGTCCAGCACTCTCAAAAGGATTATGCCTTAGGAAGCAGTTTCCCCTTGCAGGATTTTGCTATGTTAAAAAACCCTCTGAGTAAGAGATAACAAGGAATTTAGATCATTTCCCCGTTTCTCAGAATACTGAATGATTGTGTGATTTTTAACAGTCACATTTCTCATCAGAATTGGTTACATTTGAAGCTAGTCAAGGGAAAAACAAGGAAGAGTAGTCTTAACTTCATTTCTGGATAAATATTGAGCAACCTTGGCTGTTGAAATTGTTCTTCATTTGTAATCTGTGTTTCTCTTCCCTCCTACTTGTTACTTCCGTTGTTTTCATTCAAACCAGATCACCTGCATTTACCATTCATTGCTCAGTGGAAACCTCTAATTAAGGTATTAGACCTTGGTAGTGACTACATACATTAGATGAAGAATGAGGTTATGTGTGAGGCAACTAAACCATTAGGCATTGCTGCAGTCTGGGTACAAGAGAGGAGAAAACTGGCTGCCTGCCACCTCTTTTATCAGCAAAGAATTGACCTTTTCCGTTTCTATTCTACTGGAGGAAAATGGTGTTTTTCTTCTGGAGGGAGAACCTCTTTCTTACTGAGGTACAATAAACTTAACTTTTAGTTCATTAGTTGCATAAGGCATGAAGTGGTTTCTTTTTCAGGATTGCTTTTGACATTCAGGGTTAAGGCTGAGCTTGCTGAGTTGGATAATGTGGAGTAGATATGTGTACAAGGGAGAAATTACATGAAACAGGGTGACGCTGAGTTCAAGAACTGCAGAGCCCAAATGACAAAGCAAGATCCTTGGATTATCTCAAGCATGAGAGAAGATGCCCTGGCATTATGAATCCAAATAGAAGCAGAAAAAGTGAGGTCTACCCAGGATGTTCAGCAGGAAGGATATTTAACTTTGTGCATTTGAGTTCCAGTTCAGAGATTCAGATTCACGAGGACATCTTGGGCACCACAACAGCTGCCCAAGGTCCTTGAGCATGTGGCTGAAGGCCAAACTGAATATAACACTGAAGGGACATAGTCTCTTCTAATTATGTGGTGTGTGAAGGCTTCATTCTGTTGAGATATTGTGTGCTCTAGGGAAAAACACCTTTTCTAACCACCTACCTTCGCTCTCTGCAGTGAATATCTGCAAAGTTGTTCCATTTGACCCTCTATTTCCATGCAGGGTGACCTTTGTGGATGCTGGAATTTCAAAGAGGGGTTACAGAATTTAAAAGTGTGGGTGTTGTTTTTTCTCAAACTCAGCACATATCTGCCAGATTTTGCAAACTTAACTCCTGTGCAAAATGGAGAGATGACAGTGACGTTTTATGTGATCAAGCAAGACTGAGTAATGCATTCCTCCTTGTAAGGAAAGGTTGCCAATTATAAAACATACATCTAGCACCAGATGGATCACAGAGATTTAAATGCATCTCTGTGGACTCCAGGTCAATCAGGCAGCCACTCAGGTAGATCCATCTCTCCAGTCTGCAAACAAGAGATCAAAGATCTTCTAGAGAGGATTTCAGCTTATCCTGTGAGGGTCCAAGGGTCCGAATACTGCTTATCTATGTGAAAATGATGAGAAAAACCCAATTTCTGGTGAACATGTAGTTTTCCACCTGAACAAAACTTTCTTCAGAATTCATTTCAAGTCTTGTAAAAGCTTGTATAAGTGGTATTTAGTAAAATAAATCCAAACTACTTTGAAACAGTCATATTCCTAAAGAAGGAATTGAACACACCAGAAGCAACAGTTAAAAGGATTGAAACAATGAAACCTTAAGTACCGCCAGTATTCCTGGGTTGTGCTTTTTGTTATTGTTGTTATTTGTACTTCCTTCCTACTGCCTGTTTCCTTTGATATAATTTCTTGTGATCCAACAGGAAAATAGCATCTGGTAAACTGAGGTGCAAAAAGTAGTACCCACAACTCATATTTGACGAGTTTCTCAACCTCTGTGAGTCATGGGGGATTTTGTGCTTTTGTGAAGAGTTGTGTTTCTTGGTCCTGCATGGAGGTGTCTTGGTGACTAGGTTAGACAGGAGCTGGTTGAATGAGGCCATGGTTCCACTGAAGGCAAGGGCAAAGGGTACATGGATTTTAAGTTAAGCTACATCTTCTCTCTTGTTTTTTAAATGCTGGCTCAGGGTCCGTTGTTCAAAACATTTTGATTTAGGAAGCACCTCGGTCCTCTCAGTTCAGCTAGAAACTATATAAATGCAACATGACTCTCTACCTTGTGTGCATCACAGATAGGGGAACCATAGGCTTAGATGTCAGTGAGGATAGATAAGGAGGCTAAGATCAAGTAGAGCTTACAAGGAAATTGGGCACATATGAAGGAGGAGAGGAAACACATGTGGTTAAAAAAATTCAGTGGCTTTGCTTAGATGTATAAAGTAATCCTACTCTTAGTTTTCAGTGAGGACAGTAATACCAGTTGAGGTAAAGCAAAATTCAGATGCTCAAGTCGGAGGGACATCAAGCGTCTTTATCAGCCTCTGAAAAAATACAGGTCTTCAGTGGTATGTGCTATATTAACGTGTTTTCCCGAAACCTAACAAGTCAAGAATAGTGCAATGGGACTGCAAAATACAGTGTGTTATTAGTGCTTAATTGTGACTATAATCTGATTGACATTCAAGACATCATCGAATTTTAGAAGGAAGATATAATTAGATGTGGAGGGAAACGTTAAATAAATACAACCAAGTTTTAATGAAGGACAGTTGCACCTTTCTGCACAACTGGGTTTTGCAAGTGTGAAAGATTTGATGTTTGGATTTTAGGAGAGCATGTGATTTGTAGTAGTGCAGCATACAACATTTCTAGTTACCTGGAGAAAATGGCAATAAATAGAGGAATGATAAGAAAAGAAGGTGAAGAAATTATTGAAAAATAAGATGGCTTGAGAAATTAGTAAAAGGCAGATAAATATCAGCATCATTAATAATAAAAAAAAAAAAAAAGAAAACAAGTGCATATTTGTTAAATTGGTTGATGACACAAACTTTGGAGTCATTGTCCAGCCAGAATTATACAGGATGAACTGGATATCGTTGTCTGATTAAATTTCATCCTGTTTCTATTACACTATCCTCAAATAACCTCTTAGACCTGTTGTTATGAGCTATCAAGAATTTTTTGAAGGATGGTGAGAACTCAGTGATTGGCTATAACCGCACATGTATCTGATGATCACGTAGTAATTATGTGATTTGAGGAAAAGGAAATCCATCCTAAGATGGATTGGGTGAAGTAAGAAACTATATATGCTGTTGTATAAGACCTTGCTGAGACATCTTCTGAGGTGCAGGGTAGAATTTAGGTCATCACCTCAGGAGGAGGAAGCCAAAAACTGTAATGGGGATAGAGCTAGACCTCCGTGTTACCCAACAGAAACAAATATAAACAAGCACTAAAGAGATTGGCTTTGTTAACCCACCAAAATAAAAGTTTACAGGATGTTTGTCCTTTTTAAAAAATTATTTACTTTGTGATAAATAAATTTACTCTTTTATTATTATTAAGAAGGTAAACATTAATAAAGGAAAATAACTTTTATTTAAAGGGAATGTTAACACAAGGTTAAATGGGAATTGATTGGCTGTTAGTGTAGTTAGGTTGCAAACGAGAGTGATGCTGTCGGCAATGACATTCTGTGACTTAGTGGAAGCAAAAAATCTGATTGTCTTAAGGAGGAACTTGCAGTTTGGGAAGGAATTAGAGCCTTATTGTTTCTTGAAGCAGTGCCAGAGTGGACATGGTGACCTTGGAAATTCCTTCCAATCCAATGGAAGTAGAAAAAAAAAATAGATAACAACCTGAGGGAGATTAGTGTTTATCCTGCATCTGTTAACTTACTTTAAGCCTATAACTGCTTTGCCTTGCTAAGATTTTGCTTTGGTAGTATTATGTGGTAGTTTATAAAGATGAGATTACATTTTGTGAAGAGCCAAGACAATTTCGATCCAGAACAGCAATACTGTGTAGTGTAAAGCTACTTTATTTTGGGGTGTCAGTGAGACTTCATAATGATTATTACTTTTCTTCAGCGCACACAAACAATAAGAACATATTGCAAAGATCTATGTGTACTTTCCAAAATGGATTGAGAACCCAAAGGCTCTGCTGAAGGGACACAGAAACATAAGTCAGTCACAGGACAGGGCTTTGAAGGGCTTTGACTGTTAAAAATTTCATTTTCTCCAAGAAAGGATTAGCTCAGAAAGTTTGGGAAGTGTACTCCACTGATATAGCACTTCTTACAGTTGTAATTTGGGGCTGCTTGGCACTATGTGACATGGGAACCTTTACTAAATATCCCACGTCATCTGTAACCATCATGGCCTGCCCACGTCAGGCAGTGCAGGGGTGATGCTAATTGGTATTGGCAGAATGAGTTCAGGTTTAGCCCTCCAATTGTTATGGCAAGAATAAACCCATTTTTAGACTTGGCCCATAGTCTGCCAAATGCATTTATACTGTGGTGGGCTACTTTAATTAGAAATCTTGCAGGTTTTTGCTCTTTGATATGCTGGATCAGTCCTTTAAGACATCTGTTTTTCTTACAACTGAGTAGTTGCTTCATAAGTGGTTGCTTTGATAACAAGATATCTTCAAGCTTGTGAGGAAAAGAAAAATCTCACAGGTGTGAGTTATGTTTAAACCATTTATTTCTAATGTGGATGATGTATATGGGAATGCCGGCACATTCTCACATTCAAGTTGGATTAAGAAATTGGTAGACAGTACTTTTTAACTTGGCTTGGAAAAATAACTCCCCCTAAGCTTATCATTCTAAAGGTTACCTGCTGTTGACAGGATCCGTGTTTCTTCTCTGAAAAGCCTGGAACTGGAAACGGGACACGGAGGATGCTGAAGATGGCCAAGAAGAAAGAATGACTCCAGGGCCAAGGGGGTCTGAATGGATTAGAGTTGTTCAGAGAAGAGGGGTGTATTGAGAGTATGATAGAAGCCTGTAAAGCTTGTCTCAAGATGGGATCAGAAGTTGCAAGTATGTGGAGTGGGAATTTAGGGGGTAAATGCAGTTGACAAGGTGCCTCATTTGGCTCAAAACAATTCCCAAATTGCCAATTTCTGAAAGTTACTAGGGAATAGCTATGGAAGAGCTGTTATTCTAGTCTCTAAGTAGCCACTCTGAGCCACTGTGGAGTAATTCCACTTTATATGAAGTCCTATTTAGGCAACCTGGTTTATTCTTATTTTTGTGCCCTTGAGTTTCTTCCAGATTTTTCCTACATGCCTGCTATTAGACCTAGCATCATAAGCAGGAGGGTAACGGGAATGATCAAGGACATGGAGCATCTTTCACTCAGTGAATGATTAAATAAACTAGACTAGGAAAAGAAGCAGCTGACATGATGACTACAGTAGACCCTTGGATTCTGTAGATATAGGTGGATTTTCCTTCTGTTAACGGACTACAACTGATTCAGGAGCTGCTTTGGAGACTGAGAAAACATTTTGGGGAAGTACCACCACACTTGCCTCATTCTTAAATTTTGTGGTAGGTGTTCATGGGTTGGAAGCAGAGTAGTTTGCCAGATGAATGCTAGATCTGAACTGGCTTGCTTTTACTGTGCTTTTTTTTTTTCCCGACATCTCCTAGTTTATTTATTCCAGAGATCAGGAAATGCCTCTGCTTTGTCCCCCTCTCCCACCCTTCCTGTGTATTTTTTCTTTGCAGTTGTTCTTCTCTTTTCCTCTTCCAAGTCTGTATCATAATGCTCCTTTTTAAATAGGCTTCCTCTTGGTCCCGGATTTCCTCATCAAGCCCGCTGTTATGGGAACCTGAACATGTCATTTTTACTCTAATAGCCAGAGAATGACAAAGAATTACAAAAGTTGCTCAAAAAGATGTAGTATTCTTTGAGCATAGTTCTGATCTGTTTTTAAGTCAATGTATGAGTTCTGATCTGTTTTTAAGTCAATGTATGTTATTGTCAGAGCATCTTTTCAAGTACTTCACTGAATTTCAGAGATTGTTTTGCATCCTCTTCTCTGATATTTGCCTGCCTGTTTCTTCTAGTGCAAACAGATTTACTTGCAGCTGGAACCTGACGTGAATCTTACCAGCTTTACTATGCTCTGCAGAGAGTTGCTAGACAATAATTAAACAAATTATCCTTTTGTAATTTATTAAGCTGTCAGCTCATTGCAAATTCTGAAGAGCAGAAATGAATTCAGCAATGAATTTTTCCAGAATTAGAAGACTTGAGAAGACTTTAGTCTGAACTCTGACAGGCTTTCTCCTCAGCTGTAATCTTATATTTTTTCCTCCTTGAAAGCTTTGGTTCTGCATAAGATGTCAGAATTCGCTCATCAGAGCTCCTGACCTGCCCTCAACTGCAGGATAAGCCTATCCTTCCCGGTGCCCTCATATTGAGAAGGAGGGAGAACCAGCAGTTAAGAACAACTGGAGAGAGGTTTTGCAGCTGGGTATGGGAGAGTTTGGCAAAAGCTGCCTGTTTTATATCTTAATATTTTTCTGATAATTTCTTGATAATTTTTATGTCATGATAATTAATTTTCATACCTCTCAGCAAGAAGGCTTTTATTGGTGTGACTTGAAAAATAATTTTTTCATGTCTAAAATTCACCAGACAGCATTAATAATGGGCAAGTACATGGAAATTTCAGTGGATAGAAGAGACTTGTTTCATATGCATCAGTGTTAGCAAAGTAGTGCATGTAGGTGATGTTGGTCAGAGCTGTGAAGCAGCTTTGGCTTTCCTGATCTGGGGAGATAATCCTTACATGTGAGTGGAGATCTGCTGATATTTTTCCCATTAAATCTCGATATGGGGAAGGGTTAGGTTAAAACAAGTCGGTGTGCCAGCTAATTCTGCAGGAAAGAGTTGCTTTCCTTATGGAATGAAGTACTAGTTTGCAGACATTATAGGTTATAGTAATTTGTCTTTGAGAAATAGAAATCTTGTTTCTTAAAAACTTTTTTTTTATATAAAATACTATTGAATGATGAGCTACCACAAATACTGCAGAGCTAGTGCAAAATGTAGCATGATAATATGCAAGTAAGAGCACAGTCACTTTTACTCATGTTTCACAATATATTTTTACACATGTAGTTTTAACAAAAAGTTCTTAAAAGGTTTTAATTTACCTATTTGAAAGCAAAATTGTTATTATTTACTATGCATGTTCTGTTTTGTTTTTTAAAAGTTCTGCTTGCTCAGTATATTGCCTTATATTTCAGTTGAGCTTGGCAGTAATTTGATTTTAGAGCTGCTGAAAATGGATAGCCATAATGAACCAAAAGATTTTATGATTTTTAGGCAGTTTAGAAATATTATCCCATTGCTACAAGCTGATATTTTAAGTACTTTGAAATTCTCAAGTTACACTATAAAAGAAGCCTTAATTCAGAAAACAAGTGTTTTTAGCTGTTAGCATACACTGGGATATTAGGTATCTTTAAATTGTATTAGGGATTTTTTTTCAGTTTAAAAGTAAGAATTATATTTATACATTGAGTTCATTGCATGGCAGAGAACTTTTAATGCTCTTATTTTACAGATGGATTTGATGGATTGAAGTTGGAATCCAATTACTGTATCATCAAAGAAATTATTGCATTATGCAGAATAATATAGCTGTTTTATAGGGCACATGATTAGTTTATAAAGTCACAGAATTTGATTTTAGTAAATTGTTGACCCTACAGATGTCTAATGCACTAAAACAGATAGAAATCCTATACATAATGGAGAGATTATCAGTTGCACTGTAATGTACGTGTCTGCTGCTCCTTTGGTTGCACGCCACAGGCATGTTCTTGAATTAAGCAAGAATTTCTTGCCCAAATCTGTGTGGCCCTCCATTTTCCTGGGGCTGTGTGACAGCCCGTGTGTCCCTAACAGTTACTGCTAAATAGCAGACTCAGAGACTTTCCAAAATGTTAAAAAAAAAAAAAAAAAAGTGTATTCTTGGCTTCAGTGGGCACAAATCTTATTTTAGTGAAAACTCAAATTATAAAGGAAATGTGGGAGTCTTTTTTTCCTCTTTTGAACAGAGCTTTACTTACAGGTGTTTCCTTTTAGCTACATAGGTGTATCCATGAAGGAAGACTAGGCAGCATTTTGGGAGAAATGTTCAAAGAATACACATGATTCCTGCCCCAGAAGCAGCAGTTCCTAACATGCTTACGCTTCTAAACCAGAAGAAAATGCTTGATACTGGACTTTCTCCCACATTCAATAGAAGGAAACAGCGTAGGGAGAAAATAAATCCCCAAAATAGCAGAAGGACTAAAGAGGAATCTGGAATATTCAGAATCCTGGCAATTGTTCTTTACATACTAAAACTTAAAATTTACCCACCAGGGAGGGGAAATTAGAAGTATGAGTCTACATTTCAGCTGTGAGGAATTAGTGCCTTAGTGGCCATAATTGAATTCCATTTGAAATAAGTGATTTTGCAGGATTATCTCACACCAAAAGGTGCTCTTGCGTCTACCAGTATGGGACAGTAATGCAATAGGTGGTGGAATTACGAAGAAACCTGTGTTGTACAGCTTCCAGCAAGTTCCTGCATGCCTATATTGAAGCTTCCTTGTCCTTAACATGGGGATAAATATTTATTTAGGGTCATTATGAAGCCTTAGTGTTATTTTTTAATGGTTAAAAAGGTGGCATGTAATTACAAATCCTTGTGACTTGTGTGTGCAAGGAATGCTCTTCTAATTTACGGTTTATTATCTCTGTGCAATTAATTAGCTTTGTAGCTTGTAGGAGCATGTTTTTGATTGCAGCATAACAAACAAGCAAAATCTGTCAGCAAAAACACACACGCTTTGGAGCTTTGGAGAATTCGAGAAATGTCTTGCAACTTTCCACAAGTGAAAATGGCTCTTTTGCTGTTTTCACTAATGATACTGGTTTCTATGCATCTACCTCTTGCCTGGGGGAAATGCTCACCAGCAGCAAAGGTTTTAAAACAACATTTTCAAAATCTTTTCCTTCTCTTCTAGGAATGCTGGTTTTCTTCCTTCTTCTTGCTCGTGGCCCATCAAAGCAAGTCCTTGGCTGTTTTCAGAGGATTAGCAGGCTGATGTGGGGTTGTAATGGCATTTGAAGAGCTATCATGCCAAACCCCATTGATCCTGCCATAAATGAACCCTCAGGTGTTCTATTTAGATGAGCTTATAGAAGCAGAAAACGTTGTCTGAGCCTCAGCATAGTTGCTTATTTCCAACACTATGTAGTTGTGAGCGCATACATTGAATCTGACAACTTATAGGAAGGCAAGGCAGCATGTGTTTTGTCATCTTTAAAAGGTCTTGAAGTTACTTTAAGTGAGTATTGGAGGTACTTTAAGTGAGTATTGGATTGATTGTGTGTGTGTGTCTGTTATCCTGCCTGTACTTTTTATGTACGTAGAATCCACGTACAACTTGGGATTTTTTGAACATGTTAGTGAAAAGTGGAATGGGCAAGTAGTGAAGCTTGCTCTGGTCGTGGTGGTTTCTTCCAGGCTCTCTGATCTGATATTGTAGGAGAGAATAAGCTGAGGCATTTCTAGACCTTGAATCCAAATTTCCCATGTTGGAACTCGATGCTTGCCATTCTGGAAATGATTTTTCCCTTCTGTTTGGCGCCTACAGACTATATCTGAACTCCCCTGTCCTGTTCTGGACTCCCCAGTATGAGGCAGATGCTGGAGCAAATGGAGCAGAGGCCGTTGAGATAATCAGGAGGGCTTGAGTTCACGGTGTTTGAGAAGAGGCTGAGAGGTGGTTTTGTTCATTAGCAAGCGAAAACTAAGGAGGGGGATCTTATTGCTGTCTTCAGTTACCTAAGGAGCCAAACTCATCTCAGCAGTGCACAGAAAAAGCACAAGATGTGACAGGCACAGGTTGGAAAATGGGAAATTCAGAGTTGGTATCTGTTGCATATTGGGATACGAGTTGAAAAAGAGAAATCAGTGAATCCTTTACAAATTATGTTTGGGGGAGACTTGAGCTCTCATATAGTGGATCTCTACCATAAGGATTGATTTTTAACAGGTTTTTTGATCGAGCAGTGAATATTGACCTATATTCATAAAACAACAATGTATTCTATTCATTTTTTAAATTGCTTTAGGTTAAATCTTGGTTTTATGAGGCTTTCTACATTGAATTGTAGACAAGTACCAAAAAGCACACTGCTAGACTTGGATTGCTGTGCTCTCTCTCAGGCATGCTACTGTCTAGATCCCCCTTTCCTGCTGAAGAAAACATTACTTTTCAAGCTTAGCACTTGTAAGGAATCACAGCTTTGTAAGGACTTTGTTTGGATACTGTTTTTTTTTTTTTCCAGTGCCTTTCTCATTTCCAGTTGGAATTCAGTAAATGTTTTCACTTCGACCTTCTGAATTAAGAAACCCCCTGCTGTGATCACTTATTTTAAGCATCTCAAATTTTGAAGTATTACTGGATGCTTATAGGTTGATGTTGCTGAAATTGTCTGAAATGAATGGTTTCTTTTTATGTGTATTCATAAATTATACATATTTTTGTATTTTTTACTTTGAAGTGGAACAGCTGAGTGATGTGGGAGTTGTTTTGCTTTGGTATTTTAAGGTCTATTGCATTACATCATTTTCTTCTAGGTCTACCAAAGCCCTGGTAGATAAGAGAGTATCTCTATGGAATTACTCAGTCATCAGAAAAAAAATTTTGATCCCTGTCTTAGAAAAAGGGAAAAGCTTTTTTTTTTTTTTTCCTACCTTTTCAAAGAAGTTATTTGCAGGTTCATCTTTCCAAGGTATGTGTTCAGTGAGTTTCCTGAAGCACTCGTTAGAGGTACTTGTGATAATACATATGCCAGAGCTAAAGCTTTGACATGATAGTAGCTCCTTGGAGAGGCTTTGCACGGCCTCACTGGAGGAGGGCGTAAACACGAGTGAAGGGGAGGACACAACTATAAAAACACTTCTCCAATTAGACATTGAAGGTGCTAAGTGAATGTTGTGTCCTACAGCTGCAGGTGTGAAATCTGTCCCTCTTTAAAATGACGAGTTTAGATGCATTTAAATCAATACCATGTAGAACAGCAAAAAACTCCTTTACCAGACTTTATTCAAAGGAATGTTTGGCTGAATTTGTGCTGGAATATGAAATAAGGAGAGTTTCAAATTTGATTGCCGTGTTCCGACTCCCTTTGAGACTTATATATATCATATATTTATATTTAGACTCCTTTAATCAGAAGAAAGAATCTTCCAAAGTGCAAAAAGACTCTTTAATTGAGGCTATACTGAAAAAGAGAAGAAGAATAGATCCTTGAGGCAGATACATGGAGATCCTTTACCAGCTTCTTGGAAGTAGGGTGAGCATCTTGTCAGGGCTCAGGCTGCCTCATGGAGGCACCAGCCAGGTGGAGGTCCTCAGTCCAACATGCAGATTTGTGATTCTCTCTGTCTCCTTCCCTGCTCTTCCCCAAACCCTGTTGCTTCTTGGAAAAATACTTGAAAAAATCCTCAGGGGTCTGTTTCAAAGGGCAGGTTTGCCCTGGGAACAAGGTGGCTGTGACTGCTGTGATGGTAAGACAGTGGACAGAAGAACAGCCAGAAGTGATGGACAGGATGCCATGTTTTCTATCCCATCCCATTCCTCCTTCCTCCCAAATGGAGCATCATCAAATGCCCTAAGCAGCCTTTTTTTCTACGGAATTGAAGATGGAAGCAAAACTTTGAAGTCAAGTGCTTAAAAATTACATCCTAATGTGCTCCTGTCTCTTTTGTCATTCATATTCATGGCTTTCTGTTCGTGTGGTTTCTTCTTTAGTTCTTTTCTTGTTGTAAACAGAATGTCTTTACATATTAATAAGGAATTCCACATGTGAATATGCAAGGAGGGTGACAGGCTTAACAGGCTCTTGTTAAGACTTGGTGTTAGGTCTTTTTGTAAAGTGTGTTTGCATATATGCATGAATAGAGAGGTACTTCATAGTGTTAATATGTATGTCCTGGACTGTATGTTTGCTTGCCAGTTGCTAACCTTGTTGTGGGAAGAGAATTATTTTGAAAAAAAAGGGGTGAAAACAGCTCTTAAAGAAGGTATCATTAGTTCTCTCAGCTCTGGAATTAGATTTCTGTGGGAAGTGGCAGCACTTTCTTGTAATGCTCTTTCCAGATGTTCTGTGTGATAAAGCAGATTAGTAATATCCTATCAGAATTACTATTTATTTCTTTTACTGGTGCTTTTAGCGACCAATAGGAATATTTGAGAACAGCTTAACAGTTCTTTGGAAGTGGGAATGCTGAAAATAATGTACTATTAGTTTTTTTTTTATTATTATTTTTCTTTTTAAATAACTTCAGTGTTGTTCTGGGTGTTTTTTATTATTCAGAACATTGACTAATTCATTGATTGGAAACTTGGATTTTCTCAAAAACTTCCCAGCTAAAACACCTTCTTAAAATGCAAGTGGATTCAGTTAACAGAATACGAAATTGCCCCCCTGCAAAGGGCAGGTGGCTGGATGCCTTTAGAGTAGGTTTGGATATGTTTGAAAGTCATTTCTGGTTCTTTTTGGTGCGTCAACAGTCCTCTATAAACATTTATTCTTTGCCATTTAGCTTTGTTAATTTGAGGCTGTAATATTCTACATATAGTTAGGGGAAGTTACATCCTATTTAAAAAATGCAGAATGTTGCTGCGTTGAATTTTTTGCTGGGAATCAGAGTCTTAATGCTGAAGCGTGGGCCAGTGTGTGACATCCACGGTGCCCTCGCTGTCCCTCTGAGGACCTTTCAGGGCATCGCAGCGCGGCTGTTCACTGGGATCACAGAGAGCAGCAGGAGCCACACGCTTCCTGCCTGGAAGCAGCAGGAAACTGGCTTGGAAAGGCTTGTTTGAAAGCCTAGGATAGAGCCACCGGGCTGAGGAATGTGCTTGGCTACCGCCCGCACATCGCAGAAGCCGGGCTGGGTTTCATCATATCCTGGTCAAACTGGTAGGAGCTGGATGTGCCCAAAGCTGATCCTGCCTCTCGAGAAACTGAGCTGTGGTTTCACGAGTGATGTGCTTTGTTTTTAAACATCTTCAATCGCTGTTTTTTTTTTTTTTTTTTCAGGAGGCCCAAACATATGGGCAATCACCTCAGAAGAGCGGGCAAAGCATGACAAGCAGTTTGATAGCCTGAAACCCACAGGAGGCTACATTACAGGTTGGTCTGGGACTCTGCATTATACATTGACCTATGTATACATGCAAAGTAGCTTTGTAAAACACTTCAAAAACAATATCCTTTTCCAACCCTTCCTTATGTGACCAGGATGGTCACATTACTCAGGGCATAAAGCCACCGGTTCCTACTGTGCTTAAGACCAAAATCTGGCCCAGAATTCTTTTATTAACCCTGCCACCTCTGCAGCCAGCAGTTTAGTGCTGTCACTGTGGCTAGTTGCAGAACCCAAGGAGTATCAGGCTAAATCTGTGCTCCGATGGGAGGCTGCCAAGGAGCACTTACAGCAGCTATTGTAGCAAGAGAGGGCAGTGACACGAGAAGTGGCTCTCTTGTCTGAACAGTCTTAGAGAGCACTGTGCTCTTAGAGAGCTTTGTTGCCCAGGAAGAGACCCTGACAGCTTGTTCTTAATGACCATTGGACATTTATTAACCCTAGTGTCATCCACAAATTTGATGGTGTGTTGCAATTGCCAGTCATTAGTTGCAGTTGCAGTCAGTTTTTTTCTTCTCTAAACAGCTAAGTCATGCTGGTTTGCTCTTTAAAAATTGCAGTTTTAAAGGATAAGTCTCAAGTTCAACGTGCAAGGGTGGCTTAATTGATGTCTCTGCTCCTTGCGAGTGGATAGACACTGAAGACTAGTCCTGAGCCCTAGGACTTGCCTTGCTTCCCCACTTACTCCAGTTCTTCTGTTTTCTGCCCTTTTTGGACCACAAAGCCCTCCTGCTTTTTTCTCAGTACTTTTTTTGTTTGTTTGGGAAGCACTTAAAATGATAGGCTTTATATGAAGATAAGGGGAAAAGATGCCAGAACAATAATCTGAAATCTTAGTTCTAAACATACATAATCCACTCCTGGATAAGCAAAAACAGCATTATCCATGTGTTATTGTATGTCTCTTTACAATCAGTAATGATTGATGAGGGACCTGATATGGTTTGCTCAGAGCTCCCATTACCTCTCTGAAATGTTGATCTATTTAATATTTCTTGTGATCTGAATGTTATTTGGGACATGTCATTTTTTCCAAGGTTTTCTAAGGAGGCAGTACTGGGTCAAGTCAGATTGAATAAGAGAAAAAAAACAGCATGCACATCCTTCCCTGGAAAAGGAGTTGGATCAGAAAGGAGTTAGATCAGAATTAAATTTTCAGTCATTTACTTTTTTTTTTTTTTTTTTTTTTTTTTTTTTTTTTTTTTAATCTTGCATCTATAAAAGTCTTGGCAGCTGTTGATTTGTGACTTAAAACTATTTGACACTACTTCTCAGAGCAGAGCCTTAAGATTACAGATTACATCAATATCTGACAACTGCTCTCACCATGGAGTTGTGTGGTACTCAACTCCAGAAAGCTTAACATGCTGCTCCTCTGCTGAAGTCAGGTTCCCCCAGAGTACTGGGGTCTTCTGACAGTTCTGACATGAGTAAATGTTTGTGGGTATAGTATAAGAGTCTTCATTCTTTTTTTTTCTTGTTTATTGTAGGTGATCAAGCACGTACCTTTTTCTTACAGTCAGGACTACCAGCTTCGGTCCTAGCTGAAATATGGTAAGTCATTCTTTTGCATTTTTTAAGATGTGTAGCATTAAAGTGTTATCTTCAGTATGTAATATAACATAAAAGATGCTTTCAGCAAAATAGAAATGCTGTCTGAATCTATATTTGAATTTTACTGAATTTTACTGAATAAGGAGGAAGAATTCAACCCACGCTTATAATAAGAATTTAGAAAGATACTCCTTTTTAGGTCACTGTTGGTACAAAGTTAGTTCAAATTGGATCATCCTGAACACTGTCTTTAAAACTATATTAAATGCTTTTTGCAAAAGGTAATAACAAACCCTAGGGCATTCTTAGAGGGAAGTGCCTGTTAAAGTGCCACATAGGTGGTTGCTAAGCCTTGCCTCAGTATTTTAAATAATAATATGTAAAAGAGGTAAATGATGGGTTAGTTAATTTCTGGAGGTACCAAATTGAATGCTATTTGAAAAACTAATAATACTAAAAAGCTGTAGTAAGATTAAGTTTCAGAAGAACTATATGCTGCTAAAAGGGGAATGGAAAATATACCAAAATATTTTTAAAAAAGAAAAATTAGGAGAAATTGGAAAGCAATACAATATGTTAGCAGAAGGTCAGTTGTAATAGACTGTTGTATTTCAGCCCAGTACCATAGTACAGGAACTGGAAAAAAAATACTGTTCTTTGCAACATATATACTGAGGTAGCAACACCTGAAACAGAGATTTTCTTCTTTAATAACTCCTCAGTCTTTACCAAAACATTGCATTCATTTCAGTGTACTTCATTATTATCAGGGTGTGCACACATTAATAGAAACTGGCCCTTAATAATTAAGGAGTAAGAGGAATTTACTTGTGAAGGAATATTTAAGTCAATACATATTTTGATAAAATGCAAGCTTAATTTCTTCTTTAAATATTTAACATGACTAAAAAGAGTGTTAGTGAAATGTTTGTGTAGTGCCTTAGTTTATATTTTAATGATCAGTAAGAGAATGAAGGAATAAAGGGGAAAATACAGCTAAATATTAAGTCTCTTATCATTTTCCTGTGATTTTATTCACATCCTTACAGCTGATCTGTTTAAGTATTAATAAGATTTCAGATTTTGTGTTTCATTTATCAGCAGTTCTGTCAATTTGCTGATGTATGGACTGTTTCATATATTTCCTGATGTTACTTGAAGTTTGTTTGGAAAAATGCCAAAGGAAGAGGGTGTATATGTCAGACTTAAAAGCCTAAAGTTTTTTGTAGTGAGACAGTGTGTCTTCAGAAGTTTTCTGTATGACCATGCTTCAGAAGCAGATAGTTGCAATATTTTTTGTTTGATTTTATTTTTTTTTAAAAAAAAAGACACATAAAAATGATAGAAAAGCTTCTTACCAAGCGAAAAAGTTGGACTTAATTTTTTTCTCTTGTGGCTTCTTTTTCTTCCTCTTTAAGGGCACTATCAGACCTGAACAAGGATGGAAAAATGGATCAACAGGAGTTTTCTATTGCCATGAAGCTCATCAAGCTGAAATTACAAGGACAACACTTGCCTGTGGTTCTCCCTCCTGTCATGAAACAAGCTCCAGTATTTTCACCGTTAATGTCTGCTCGCTTTGGTACATATGAACATAAAAATATTTTGTGTTCACAGATGAAAATCTCCAGATTCATCTGAAGTCAGTCAAATTAAGCAATAATCTCAGTTACTGCATGGATTGGTAAAGAGACAAAGATATTCTGACTTGGGAACTTTGCAAAACCTCTTTCTTGACATTGAATGAACTCTCCACACTTCGGATAATTTCATCCGTTGTAGAAATTCAATAATACGGAAATAACCTAGGCTTTGCAGAATAACCTTTTAGTCAATTTTTATATGCGGGGCAAGAAGCCTGTTCACATCAACCATGTGACCTGCAACAAGTTATTCTGTATTGAGAGTCTTTCTGTCTTCCTCCTACTTATTCAAGTTTATTTTCTCTCTCTCTCTCATATTTAGATTTTTTTTTTTAACTTAAACTGAGCAAAAGCCAAAATTCTGGTAGGACAGTTGATTTTGGAGTTTTTTTTTTTCTTTTCTTTTCTTTTTTTTTTTCCCCAAAATGAATCAGAAAGCTTATTTTAATTTATGTTTAATTCATAGATAACTTATAACTTATTCCTCTTTACCGTGTTCTGGTGTTCAGTGCATATCTGCCAGCTGATACTTTGTCCCCTGGCAAATTAATAGATTGCCACTGCTTTGAGTTCCATTATAACTCTCTCTCTCAAGGGCCAGACATAGAAAGGCTTGTAGAAGAAGTAACTGTGTTGGTAATAGTAAAGAGCAAGATCTTAATGTTTTGTGAGGTACTAACTAGATCTACCTTGAGAATGAATTGCCTGGCAAAGAGATTTGCATTTTTCAGTTCTTTGTGCATTTTCTGTGAACTGTGTTGTCTGAACTTCAGAGACGAAGTAAATTTTCTACATAAGCATACATTGTAGCTTGCTGTCTTTCTTGATGCAGGTTGCTTTGTGTAGTTCCTGTCTAGAAAAATGTCATGCCATTGTTATGCTGGAGCCTCTACGATACTAAATGCTGAATTGTTTGCATTTGCTCTAGGAATGGGTAGCATGCCAAATCTGTCCATGCCAACGTCCATGTCTGCGATGGCACCGCTAGCTCCCATGTCCTCTCTGACCTCAGTGCCCTCCGTTCCGCCGCTGGTTCTTTCTGCTCCCCTGGTGCCTTCTGTCAGTACCTCGTCGTTGCCAAATGGGACATCCAGCCTCCTTCAGCCTTTGTCCTTACCTTACTCCTCAAGTGAGTTTAATATAGTCCAGTACTCAGCTTCAGAAATGTGAATCTGACCTTTTCTGATTAATTGCATACTAAAAAACTAATCATTGCATGAGATTTTTTTTTAATGTATTTTACCTATGTTGACCTTCATAGAATTCATAGAATAACTAGTCAATCGTAGAAGATCTCATTAGCTTTTCTTACTTTAACCCAAACCTTACTCAGTAATTACGAAGCATTACCTATACTTGTTTGATTTTCAACTTTTTGTTCTGTTTCTTGTTGCTTGTTCCTTTCAGCACTGCCCCATACAGGTTCTTTTGCTCCCGTGACAGGAGGGATTGGTGGCACTAATATACACAAGGCACAATCACTGATTGATTTAGGATCCAGCAGGTAAGGCAATTAAGTTTTAAACAATTTTATAAACTTGAGTAGCATGCCTTTTAAAAATATTGTATGTTTGTTTATATTTTTGAGTGTTTTTTGTTTGTTTGTGTGTTTTTAAAAAAAATCTTAAAATATAATGAATACTATTTTTGGTAAATTTAACAAAACTATTTCAAGTAGATGAGGAGTTCAAAGAAGAATTCTTTGTAGTAAATAAAAAAGTAAAGTAAAAAGTAAGTAGTAAATAGAAGTAAAACTCAGCAAGTTGGTACAAAAGCAATGTTTATAAACCGATGCACTCATTCCTTATAAATCACAACACATAATTAGCAAGCATGTAGAAAGAGTGTTAGTTATTTATGAATTCATTTTGTGAATAATGGAAAAGTGTAATTGATTTTTAGAGCTTAATTATTGACAAAGGGGTTTATCTACCTAATTGAGTATTTAAGGAACAGTCTTCCAAAAGGCAATTGAGAGGGCTCTCTGCTGTTTATACAAGGCATCTTGGATGAATATGCATCTAGATTTGGACTCCTCATACAGACACCTGATGTTAATAGTCTAATATCTGCTTGTAATCATCTCTTTTTAATTATTATTTTTAATCAGGCATACAGGCACAGAACCAGAAGGAATTATCCTGTAATTATCACTAATAGAAAGTTAAAGAGAGAGATGAAATAGTGGTTTTAGAAACTTCAGAAGCAGCTTTTGGCTGCAAATTTATCTTTTTTTTTTTTTTTTTTTTTTTAATTCGTTTATATTCTTCTTTTCAGTTTAGTTGATATATATCTCTCTCATGCTTCACACTTCTTTTAAACATTCTTGTGAAAGCTAAGATGCTTTCCTGTAATATTATGTTGCAGTGATTCATGCATGAAATACATGACAAATATCTGTGATACCAAGTGTATACGGTCTTTAAGCCAAGAATTTCTTTTCATATATTTATTCCTAATTTCACAGTAGAATTTCATATTAATGTTGAAAATATTTATAGTAAGTTAGCAGAGCTAAAGTGTTGTGGAAGCTTTTTTCATGTTTCCAGAAGATGGTGCATCTTAGTATATGTTTATTAAGTAATTCATTTATTTATTTACTATTATTATATTGCAGTTCAAATTCTTCCTCTAGTGCTTCACTAACTGGGAATTCACCAAAGATTGTATCCTCAGACTGGGCAGTTCCTCAGGCCTCCAGATTAAAATACAGGCAGAAATTTAACAGTCTTGATAAAAGTATGAGTGGATATTTGTCAGGTGAGTATGGTTCTTGATCTGGAGCGGGGAAACAACAGAGTTTTCTGCCTCTGGAACCTAGAAGACTTGGGGGTGGAATCCTGGCTTCCTGAAAGGAAGGAAACATTCCATAAGGAAACATTACTTGCATGTAGCATCAAAGCTGATGAAATATCTGGATCTTATAGAAGAGAGTTTGTCATAAAATCGCTATGCATGTGTGTAGCTGTCCAGAATTCTCATCTTGTGCACTTACCAAGCCTCTTTTTTTACCGAGCCTTTGCCTTAGTTTTCTAGTCTGTAGAGAGGAGGACACTTCCCTCTTTCAAAGAGACTCTTGCTGCTTTTTACCTTATTCAGCTAATTTGGGGGCTGGGGGTTTCAGCTGATAAAAGTTGACAGCTTTGCATTTTACTAGCTCAAACTCAAGGCAGACGATGGCTGTTACAGGAGCAGAACTCCTGCAGATTACCATAAATACTCTTTTTCATGTCAGTTTTTCTGTTCTGAGCTTTGAGTGAGGGGGGAAAAAAAACCCGCACCCCAGAATATCAAAATCTTTATTGATTGAATCAGTACCTGTTGTTAAACCTGTAAATAATACTGTCAGTCATTAGTGAAAGTAAATTAGATTAATATTAAAAAAATACTTGTTCATGACATTTTTTGATGCATGCAAATCTTTGTTCAAAATATTGCTTTTTGAATAATATTATAATGTGTTCACTAAGGATTTCAGGCAAGGAATGCCCTTCTGCAATCAAACCTTTCACAGACTCAGTTGGCTACTATTTGGTAAGTTTAGTCACTGCTCACAAAGTAGATGCACTTGTGACATTAGGAAGGAAACGTACCTTATGCAACAAGAATTTGAATGCAGGAGACACCATAGAGCTAAAATCATAAACTGAAACTCAGCTACTTTTTAAACTTCTTTGTTAATCAGTAATCTTTCTACAGACTACTTTGCTTAGTAAGATCAGTGTTTACTTTCTGTTACACTCTATGTAATAGCACAGATACTGACTTCAATTTTAGTAGTCAGCTGTTTAAGTTCAGATGAAGGTGAGTTTTATTTCAAAAGTAGTGTACTGAAATAAATGATAGCCCAGGTTTATTAGGTTTAATATATAATGAAAGTAAAAGTAGTAGCTCCTCAGATTTTTGTTTCCTGTAGTTTCTGTAGATACCTAAAAATTACACATATTTTAAGACTTGCCTTTAATGGGATTATTAGCTTAGCTGATTTGGCTGCACACTGTGCAGTCAAAAAGGGAGTATCAGGCTGTGTTCATCCACTCCGAAGTAGATGAGTAAAGCAGGTAAAAAGTGGCTGTTTTCCTCCTAAATGATTCTTACTCACACGCCTAGACTGAAGATGTCCTTAGCCAATTTGGGGAGGTCACAGAATCCCAGAATTGTTGAGGTTGGAAAAGACCTCTAGAGATCATCTAGTCCAACCCCCTGCTCCAGCAGGGACACCCAGAGCACATGGCACAGGGTGGCATCCAGGCAGGTTTGGAAGATCTCCAGAGAAGGAGACTTCACAGCAGCAGGACAGCTGCCTTTCCAGTGCAGGCCCATGAACCAATTCAGAAGATTAACAGGCTGTCACCTTTATCCCAAGCAAAGAAATACTAGTATTTGTACTGGTGTAAGGTATTCAAGGTAGTTCCTGTATAATGGTAATGTACGTTAGTAGTTTTGGTCTGTCGGCCTCATTTTATCATCTTGTGCTTTTTTATTTCTCTGCCTTTAATTTTTCTGCTTAGTATTTTTCACCAATTGTGCATGTTTAAAAAAAAAAAAAAAAAAAAAAAAAGGCATGAGCAGTTACTTTCATTAAAAATTTCAACTACACCCAGTCAAAGGCCACAGAGCCGCAGTTATATGTACATACACTATGCGGTTATTTGTACATACACTATTCTTTGAGAGAGTTTCCTGTTTTCTTTCCTGCTTCTCCGGAAGTGTTTCATTCTTTTTCCCCTGTGTGGCAAGCATTTTAAGTGCAAGTAGGCTAATGTTATGACTGTGTGCTCTGCCTTCTTGTTAGAGAGAGCAGGTGATCCTCTTTTTGCCTTTTGCAGGGAAATGCAGTATATTTCACATCTTCCCTGCAGCACTGACAGCTGCCCTGCCAAGAAGGCACAAAGGGGAAAAATAATTCTATGCAAAGGTTCTAGCTCTCCAAATTGGATGTAATTTTATACAATACTCTTTTTTTTTTCTGTTTTTTTTTTTTTTTTTTCTCTTTAAGGCAGAAATAAGTTTAAAAGAAATGGGTTCTGTCATGTAGAGCTGTTTAAGAACAGACCTGGATTCTGTTTCCAGCTCCAGTATAGGTGATGCAACAAATTATAGATATCCTTTAACCTTTCCCAACCTCTCTTACCTTTTGTTCAATATTTTTTTTCTATATTTTCTGAAAGCTTTTTTTAAACAACACATTATTAAATAGAATAATGTCTCTTTTTATCCACTGCTTATTTTAGTAATGTAATTATTTTTACACATCACTTCCCAGGAATCCTCAATTGAAAGATATTTTACAATAAGTTATTTCAATTCAAATTTTTTTTCAATTCAAATTTTATAATAAGTTATTTCAACTATCAGCTAGTTGTAATTAGAGTTTAGAGATTTTGTTTAGTTGTAATCAGAATTGTTATTACAATTGGGCAGGTCCCTGGCTGATATTGATGGCGATGGACAGCTGAAAGCTGATGAGTTTGTGTTAGCCATGCACCTCACTGATATGGCCAAAGCTGGACAGCCTCTGCCACTGACTTTGCCTCTTGAACTGGTGCCACCTTCTTTCAGGTAAAGTACTGAGGACAGTGAAACATAATACTTTTTCAGTGGAAATGTGTTTTGAAAATCAAGTAACTTATTTCTCTTTCTCCCAATTTTCCTTTTTCTTTTTTTTTTTCTTTTTTCCTCTTTCAGAAGTGGAAAATACACTGAAAATATAAATGGAACTCTGCCATCTTACCAGCCTGTGCAAGAGGAGGAACCTCAGAAAAAACAGCCAGGTAAAATGTGTTTCATGATCTCATTCTTAATGTATAGGGTTGCCTTCAAAGGGTACTGAAACATTTAGAAAGTAGAAGACATAATTAAATCCCCAAGGGGCTTCATTTCTCGAGCTAGATACTGTCCATCCTGGATGCAAGGTAGGTTGTTAAGACAGGTCAGACAGGTCCAGCTAATAAAATTGAGAAAGCAGAGATAGGGACTATATTTAGCTTAGGAAGAAAGTGTGCTGTTCTCAGTACCATTAATAATGTATTTTTGGAAAAGAAATCCTCCTTGGCAAAATATTTTAATGCTGTGGAAAAGCTTTTTGTGTTAGTTGTTCTGCGTGTGGAGCATTCTGAAACCGAGAGATGCCAATATTGTTTAATTATCTGAAAAAAAAACATATACACAGTATAGATTCTACTGTCATTTTGCAAATGCTACCAGCAAATGTCTCTTACAAGAAGTGTAAGGCCTGACTTGCTTCTCCTTACAGAAGGGCAGCTGCTTAAAGCCTAGGCCATTCCTGTGTATCTCCTTTTATCCTGCACTGCAGTAATTGAGCTTGATCTTGTCTTCTTTTCTGCTGTTTTTAACTCCAGGAGAATTTTCAGAGACTTTTTCTCTGTGTATTAATGTTTCCTGCATAATGGAATACCTGCTTCCTTTCAGGAAGAGTCTTCTGCTAGTTTATAGAAGCTGTTCTTTACTGTTTCCTCTAAAATTCAAGCTGTTCTGTTGGTCAATTTTAAATTGTGACATTTTTGCCACTGAAAATTTATAAGTAACACATTTTTGAAAGGCAAAATAATACTAAAAATATGCTTACATGAACCATGATCCAACAGCTTCAGCTCACCAGTAAGAACATATATATCCTTAAGGGCATAGCAGAGGTACTTGTTGGAGAGCAGCATTTTGTACAGGACAGAACTGAACTACATTTCCTTCTTTTAGTAACATTTGAGGACAAAAGAAAGGCAAACTACGAGAGGGGAAATATGGAGCTGGAAAAACGCCGCCAGGTTCTGTTGGAGCAGCAGCAGAGAGAGGCAGAACGTAAAGCTCAGAAAGAAAGAGAAAAACAGGAACAAAGAGAGCGAGAACGACAGGAGCAGGAACGGAAGAAACAACTTGAATTGGAAAGACAGCTGGAGAGACAACGAGAGCTGGAAAGACAAAGGGAAGAAGAAAGGAGGAAAGAAATAGAAAGGCGGGAGGTTGTTTTCTTGAAATTATATTTTAATGCTTTAATGAATGTGAACATGCAGTACACTCAAATCCTGAATGTTCTCTCTACTTGATTATTGGCAAGCTGTTCTGGAGAGTATCACTTCTGTCTGAAAACATTATATCTCTTATAAATAAATGAGGCCTGTGTTAAAGTTTTCAGATAGCACAGGTGAGATTTTATTGGATGGATTTTTTTTTTAAAGAAATTTGAAAGAAAAATTTTATTCTAAGCAAGATTTTACTGAACCTCACAGTTGATATTCTATTATGCTTGCTGATTCTAGGCATGCTAAGACTTGCATATTCTATGTAGCTCTGTGAAATCCTCAGAAGTTATGAGTAATATCTGTCACTAATATGCTCTTTTGTAGGCAATATTCTGGTCTCTGAATTATGCCACTCTCTGTAGCTTTTCTTCACCAGGAATTAGGTCCATTAGGAGTCCTTTAGCATCATTTCCTCTGTTCTTTGATGCTGAAGTATATAAAATCACTTGAACAAAAATTCTTTACATTGTTGTTACTCTATTTATAAGCAGAGCATATTATATCAAATAAAGGTCTCTGTTTTGTATCTCCATTGTAATTAAAACTGACTTCATTTCTCTCTAGGCAGCCAAGCAAGAACTTGAGCGCCAGCGACGATTGGAATGGGAGAGAATTCGTCGCCAGGACCTTCTAAATCAGCGTAACAGGGAACAAGAAGAAATTGTCAAGTTGACCTCTAGGAAAAAGAGCCTTAATCTTGAATTAGAGGCCCTAGTAAGACATAAATTTCTTTACCCATCTTCAAGTGAAATATTTTAAAACATGTCACGAATTTTGCTTTGCTTTTGGTGAGCAATTTAAAGTAGATATCCTGGCTTGCTTTAAGAATTGTTGCTCATATATAGTTTTCTTTTGGCTTCTTTCTAGACAGACAAACATCGTCAGATCTCAGACAGATTGCAAGATATTCGAAGCAAAAAGCAAATTCGTAAAACTGAGCTGGAGGCTTTAGATAAAAAATATGACCAAGGAATTATGGAAGTCAAGCAGCTACAACAGCAGCTTCAGGTATGTAGCTTCCATTTAAGTTTCTAATTGTTCTTTGTTTCCTATTCTGTGTCTCTGTAATGATGTTAATAAGTTTCAATAGGGAGGAATAATGAATCATTTCGATTGCCGTGCAGAGAGGAAATTGGCAAAGCCATCAACATTCCAGAGGCTGTTAATTTTCTTTGTAGTGCTAAAGAAATGATTGCATGTACTACAGTTGATAGTAGAATGATGACAGTAATCAAAACCTCAGCTCTGTTTATAAACAGACTTTAGTGACTTCTTTTCAGTTATGAATTCTTATATGCCTCTAGACAGAAAAATATTCCTCATAAAAATTTGAGTATGGAAAGCAAAATGTGCCAGGTTAAGTTATTATTTCCCTCAGAATTAAGATTTTGCTATGGGGGATATTTTTTCTCCTCCAAATTTAATTATTTAAAAGTATCTAACTGCCATTCACCCTTGTGGGTCATGGCATGTTGTTGTTTCATGTTAGATGTGATGCAGTCAATGTAAATGTTCTCATGATAATGTTTACACTTCCACACAGTCTGTTAAGTGTGTGTTTTTCCAGCTATGTTAATGTTTGTGGATTGAAAAGATTAAATTTTCAATAGTATCAATATTGGGAGTATAAAAGAAGTTATTTTTTCCTCTCCCCCCCACAATAAAAATATATAACGATATTTAATTAATATTTATTTAAATTATATTTGAAAACTTAACCCATCTTTAGTTACTGATATTTAACAATATTAAAAACCTGTGTTCTCTCCAATATTCACAGGACTATCAGAATAAACTAATCTATTTAGTTCCTGAGAAGAAATTGTTAAGTGAAAGAATTAAAAATGCTCAGCTTGACAACACTCAGAGTAAGTGTCTGCAACTGATTTCTCTTTGGTTTGCATTGCCAACTTCTCATTACGTAAGGAAAACTTATGCTAGGGAAGTGTTAATCAAATGGGTTATGTCATTAGGGTATGGTAACTTGAAATTGTTATAACTACTTTCTGTTATCTCTTCCATGTTTTAATTGGAGGGTAAGTATACGTTTTTCTGAAAAGCCAAGGGTTTTGCTTGAAACTTTATTTATACAGACTGTTCAACCTGCAGATACTTACTAAAAAACTTGTGCTTTTTGGTAGTGTAAAATCAGGAGACTTCATTTACACAAAATTTACACTAAATCACTGTAGAAATCCCCTGAAGCTTCCTATGGATCAGTCTAAAATGATATAAAAACAAATTGCAAATTATTTTTTGTATATATTGCATGTAATATTTATGTGTCTCAAATTAAGTAGTGGATCCAGCTCTTGCCTGTGCTCTGTAATAAATAAGGGAGTTTTGTGAGGACAGACCCTCTGAGTTTGGAATGTAGGTATGCTAGGAGCAAGTAACGTAATTCATGGAAATGCAGATCCCATTAAAAGGCTTTTTTTTTTTTTTTTTCCCTATTCTGCAGATACAGGGATCAGTTCAGTACACAAGAAGTCCTCAGAAAAGGAAGAATTATGCCAAAGACTTAAGGAACAACTAGATGCCCTTGAAAAAGAAACTGCTTCTAAACTCTCTGAAATGGATGCATTTAACAATCAACTTAAGGTAGGTGCATTTCTAAGTATTTAGTATTACACACTGGTAAGCACTATCTTCATATTACTGTTCACTCATAAAGATTGATGGTACCTCCAACAGGCTGGGTTTTTATGTGCTGGTCTTTTGCACAGTTGCACTTTCAAAAGCCTTTCCCAGCTTTGAATGTCAAATAAGAATCACCAAAGGTCGTATAGCAAATAAATAGTGCAATAAAAATGCATTTTAAGATAATTCATTAAAATACTAACATTGTGCTAATCATTGCTTTGCATGAATCAACTCTTGCTCACTCTGAAACTGCCCTCTAGAACCTGATTTGGAGTCAGAGTTTCTCCACCCCTTGCAGTTTCTGCCTTTAGGATACTGAGGTTTTACTGACTTCCTTTTTTGATTTAGTGGAAGTGGATTTAGTATTTAACTCTTAATAAAAACAAACAAATAGGGTTTCACAATACATCATAAAAGATCTGGTGGCAGTCTCAGGTGTTGTTTTTTTAAGTAATCTAGACCACTTATTTGTGTAGAAGTTAATAAACATTGACTACTGGACCTGAAAGCATTTGTGTTTCAGAGACGACTCCTGACTTACCTGAAAACACATGCAGTTTTCAGGCAGGCCTGCATGTATCCCCTCAATTTTATTTACCAGATTTTCATAGTGGCATTATTCTAAAGCAAGGGTTTTATGTTGGGCTAGTGTAAGGGCCATACACCATTCATTAAAAAGAATGCAAGGAAAGAAACAGAGACATTTTTGTAGCTTTTTTTTTCTTTCTTTCTTTAAAAGATGACGTTATGTAACATTGGTTACATGCCTTTTCAGTTACCTGTTTACTTGCATGGCTTTGCTATGTTCAGTGGCTGCATCCATGCTTGAGTCTTCCCTGAAATATATTTTTAAAAATACACTGCAAGGTTTAATTGGCTTTTTATCTGCCTTATCTTACAGCGTGAGAATCTGGATGATTCTGTTCTTCAGTGCCTTTTGTCTCTGCTAAGCTGTCTCAACAACCTCTTCCTCTTACTTAAGGTTATTTTCTAATCTTTGGCTCTTCTGCTTTTAATTATTTCACAGTTTTTCTCTGCTTACCCCTTTCTGTTTTGGTATGTGACCTCTGTTAAATAGATTTTGCTGATAGAAAATCATCTTTCTTTCTGCTTGCTTATAAATCCTCTTAAAAACTTCAAATGTTACTTGCCTAGAAAGCCAAACTGTAAAATACTGATATCCTTCTTATATGTTAATAGACTTTGTTCACTTACTTGTTTTATTTTTTGTTAAGATGAGAGGGAAAAAGTCTGTCTCTGGACGTAATGTCTTCCTCCACCTTTCCGTCTTTGCCCTCTGTCTTGTGTGTAGGGATCTTAAGGTCAGGAATTAGCTTCTGAGGTCAGAAGAGACTAGAAAATAGAATCAATGCTCAGGATATGACCTATAGCATCCCAAATGCAGTGCTGTTAAACCTCCAGGTTAAGCCAGCACTAAAAGTTAGTGGCTATTTTGCCTCAACACTTTTTTTGCCTCCTGGGGTCAGATATCTCATTCTCATAAATTATTCTCAGAATTATTTAACTGACCTTTCCATCCTGCAAAAGGATTATTCTTTCCTTAAAACAAAAGCACATTTTTTTATGATGCAGTTTGTTTCCACAGTGGTCTTCAAAATGAGAATAAAAAGCATTCTGAGCCAAATAGATTGCGGGGGAAAAGGAAATTAAAAAGTTCCTGGGTTTAGTTTATTGCATAGACTTGCATTGATACAGAAGTCTTTTTATCTTGCCTTTTTTCATATAAGTTAGACTATTTTTAGGCAACACGATTATTGGTATAGGTGAGTATAGTTCAAGGTATACCTGTTGATGATGTATAGCACTAGACTTCCTTTAAAAAAAAAATAGCATCTTACAAGGCATTTGGAACATTGTGAAGTACATTCCAAATTAGTAGTAATATAATTGATTTTTCTTCTGTAAATTTAATTAAATTTAATTAAAATTCCTGATGGTGTTTTGCATGAGAATATTTGTAGCCCGAGGGAGATGGAATAAGAATTGAAGGATAGGATCAATGGGAACAGAATAAGGTCATGAAGGCTCTAGTGTGAGTCAGTGGCTTCAGGTGTTTCCCTGTGGTAGCCTAGTGAATATTTTCACTGGGTTTTCTAATGTTAATATGAGAGTAGTCATCCCAGTCCTACCTCAGTTACTTTAGTCTTCTGCTTGAGCTTAACCGCTCTTCAGTTAGGTCTTACAGTTGTGAATGAAGAGGAGGAAAAGCAGGAATGTGACTTCAGGTTTATGGTATTGTGTTGGCTTCCATTAAACCTGCCTCCTCAACAATGTGTGGTCTGATTATTTAAGATATGCTCCATTGTCCCTAGGGAACATTGTGTTTTGCTACTCGGTTTTGTGTTTTCCCATTTCCTCTGTTTTCCATTTCCAGCAGGTGCATGACTGGAAGGGCTCCTTGAAAGCCTGAGTTACATAAAGGGCTTTGCAAACCTGCCAGCCATTCTCATACTTTCGTTTGTTTGACTTTCCTTACAGTGACTTTCAAGAGTTATTAATAACTTAATATTACTTTGTCCATTTGTATTAGTACTTGGTTCACAAAGCATTATAATGCCTGGGTGCTTTTCTTTTAATAATTAAAAAAAGGCTTTATTTCTTTTAATGTATTTCATTGTGTTCCCTCATTAGGACCTGAGAGAAAGTTATAACACACAGCAATTAGCCTTGGAGCAGCTCCACAGGATCAAGCAGGATAAAATAAGAGAAGTAGAAAAACGAAGAGCTGAACTTGCACAGAAAAAGCGACTGGAAGACGAGGCTGCAAGGTACCATGTCCAAGCATTGCCGTCTCCAAAGCAAAATATTCTGTAGTCATTTAAGACATAAATTGTAATGAACAAGAAGTGTGATTGGTAGAAACCCATCCAGAAAATCTTTAATATGGAATACCACTGATATAAGATGGTTCAACCTTCCTCTCTCCAATCTGTTTTTCTTTGATCCGTTTGCTTAGAAATGGAAATTTCTGTAAAGGCTCTGGACAGTTGTAGTCACCTGATACTTAAGAAAATGGGAGAGACACCAACGGCTTAATTCCTTCATAAATATTGAAAGCTGGATGATGAGCAAATTTTTAGTTTTAAGTTTTAGCTTCTTTTTTAGAAGAGCAGTAAGAAAATTCAGATACATCTTTAAGAAAGAATCATTTGTTCTTTCATATGCAATACTGTTTTTGCTAAGCCAGACCATGTATCAGACACCCAAATTTTTATATTTCTCTTATTTTCTTCTGGTCTCATTTGCAGCTAGTTTTTTTTTTTTTTTTAATCTGTTTTGCTGATTAAGAAATCAAAACTTCTGGTTTGAATATTGCCTCTCTTGGGTCTCTCTGGATCTTTTACTATCAGCTGACTATTTTATCACTGTAACTTTGAAGGTGGAGCTTAGTAGCCTCAGACTGAAATAGCAGCAGGGAGTAGGTGGATGAGTGCGCTGAGTGATGAGTCGTCATATATTTTCACTGAAATATTTTCATTGAACTAGTTTCACTGAATCAGGTTTTTAGTATGAGGAGAGTAGTTCTGTTTTGTGGTTTTAATTTGAAATTTTCTTTTCTAATGACTCTAACTTGCTCTGACTGCTCTGAATGGAAATTCAGAAAGCTGTAGCCCAAAGGCCCAGGGCAGCTGGTGAGACCAGAAGAGTCTCCTGTTAGCCAAGATGAAGAGTCTTTTACTGTGTTGAACTAGATAATGTCTTGTCAGGCAAGGTGAGGCACAGGTTAAAATGTGGGTAATTTCATAGAATACAGAGAGGTTTCCAGATTGTTTCTCTCTGCTAAAGAGGGTGGTTTGGTAGCCAAGGGAACAAACGTGTTGAATATAAATTGCCACTGCTGCCAGCAAGGAAGCAAAGCAGCAGATCAGTGTGCAAAGATGATCTTTATTGCATCTGCCCAAGACCAATTCTGTTATTAAGTCTATTTGGAAATCTTAGTTTCCAAATCTCATGATTGCAAAGTACCTTGGCGAAGGCTTAAAAGCTTAAAACCACCCTTATTAAATTAAGAGATCGCTTCTTGCTCCTAAGAATGTAGAAGAGCAGAAGTGCCCACAAAGGCCCTGCACAGGTAACCACATCAGAGTGTTTCTGCATGAAGACTCTTAATCTGTTTATTAATTATATGTGAAATACACTGGCCTCCTCATCAGGGAAAGCATCGTCTGCTCCCAAAGAATGACCCACAATGAAGTCACTGGCACCATAGACACAGCTTTACTTACAAGTGCAGTTTTTATCCCATGAATAGCATCTCATGCATTTTTACGTGAATATTTTTCTCTCCTCCATCCTCTTTTTAAGGAAAGCAAAAAGGGAGAAAGAGAACCGATGGCAGGAAAATATCCGAAGGGAAGAAGAGGAGAAAAAAAAGCGGCTAGAGGAAGAACGGATACAGGAAAAAATCCAAGAAAAGCAGAAAGCTGAAGAAGCAGTTGCTGTGGTGAGAGAAAGGGAAAATCAACAGCAGCTTCATGAAAAGGAGAGCAAAAACAAGCAAGCTGAGATTCTGAGAGAAACAGAGCAACAAAGGCAGAGGCAACTGGAAGAAGATAAAAGGAAACAAGAACAAATAGCAAAAGAAGCAGAGGAGAGACGGAAGCAGAATGAAGAACTGAAGAAGAGAAAAGAAGTGACCAACTCTCAAGAGACAGAGAAACATATTTCTAAATTGAACATCAATGAGAAGTTTGCAGATCTGCTGAAACCAACAGAAAGTAAAATTTTCAAACCACCATGGAAAAACGAAGGTAAATTAATGAAAACGGAGGTCTGTTGGAATTTTGTTTCAGTTCTTATTATCTTGAATGTCGTTTAATTTTTTAACTAGCTCATTGTTAACATGACAACATAGCAATCTTATTATCTGAAATATTAGTAGAAAAGCAATACTCATGTATTTAGTTGGTAATAAGTCATACTAGTTTTATTAACTTTGGTTAGGTTTTATCAGTTTTCAACATCCATAGCTCTGCAGCACATCTTCCAGTGATCTTGACTAATAAATTATAGCTGCTGGAAATGGTAATATTTTGGCTTTCTAATAAGGATTGAAATTTCTGTCATTGGGGCAAAATACTAAAAAGATAGAAAAAAAAAAAAAATATATATATATATGTATATATATAGATGATGGTTACATGAGCAGGTAGTGAAGTGACTTATTTTTCATTGCAATCAACTTGGTTTCTATACTAGCATTTTATTAGCAAAAAGATCTGAAGTCAACCCTTTGTTGGACCTTGGAAAACGCTGATAAAGAAGCATTTACATTAAAGCCTGTTTTGATTAGTTCCCTCATTCATTATATCTCATCAGTTTTTCTTAAAGCCAGGTTTAGTACTGAATTCAGCAAGAACCAACTTGGGTGGCACAGATTTATGCATATCTCAGCTACACCTTGATAAATGCTTAACTGTTCTGCAACACCGTTAGAGAACATGAGATGCTTAGAAATATGTGATATTTGCTATTCTAAGCTTTTAATTAATCATATGTGCTGCTGACACTTAACTGTTGATCAGTGTGTTCTCACCTTAGAAAACTATAATTGTGTTAAAAGCACTGGCTTAGCCAAGGCTGTTTAACATGAATGGATGAGACAATAAAAACGTCTTTTTTCTTTCTTTCCCCCCCTCCCCCCCCTTCAGAAGACTTTCGTTTTATTATCTTTATTTCACTTATTTCACTTTATTGTTTCTATTATATTTACAATGCTCAGCATATTAAACTCTTACATTGTGTCCATCCCCTCAGCCCTTTGTTCCTAGTTATCTCCCACGATAGTGTCCTCAGGACAAGAACTGTTGACTTGTTATATTCATATATTCATTGTTGCTCAGAATGATAAACCTCCAAATAAATGCATGCTTTCCAGTTGTATCAAAAGGATAACTCTATTTTCCCTCCTTCCAGGCAATGCAGTTAGTGCCTCAGAGTCTAGGAATTCCGTTGCCTTGGTAAATTACAGAGCTTTATATCCATTTGAAGCAAGGAATCATGATGAAATGAGCTTTAATACTGGGGATGTGATTCAGGTAAGTATTTGTCAATCATATGTATCCTGCAAAAAAGAGGAGACAGCTCCCCCCGTTCTGAGATATATGAGGTTAAAATATTGGGTTAATATATTTTAGGCTTACTATATTTTTTTGAAGGTGAGATTAAGGATTAGTTTAGCTAAAGTCTTTCTTTGGGACTTACACATCTGACAGATGTTGCAAATCAGCTTAGAATAGCAATATAAAATTTTTAAACAAAAAATTTTAAAAAAATTAACTTAGTAAATCAGAAATGATATAGTTACTTCAGTATGTTTGTTTGTTTGTTCTACATGTACTGATAGCTTGAAACGTGAATGTAGTTAACAGTGGCATGAATGGCTAGACGAGGTGATTAATGGCATTTGAATTTAGATGAAATAGGTTTCAGCAGCTGTGGAAGGCTCTTCTGTATCATCGAGGCATCTAAATAGTGTCTCCTTGTGTATTCTTAACCTAATCTTTTTAAGTCTCTTACTTACCTTGTCCTTTGAAAATGCACTTCAGACAGGCACCTGCAGTAGTTTATTCTGAGTCCATTCTTTGAAGCATCCGTGTGTGTTGATTCAGGTGCATGTGGTATCCATAATGCAACAGCAGGAACGTGAGGCAGGGAGCCTGCTCTTCTGGCTTCTTGGTTGCAAGCTGAACCATTTAATTATTTCATTTGTTAACACATAAATATTTTTGGAAAGCACAAGCAATCTGTAGACCTGTGAAAACTGACTTATAGCTGTGATGATGGAGTAGCATATATGCAGCTAATATACATGTGGTTCCCTCTCATTTGTATTGTAAGTGAAACAGGCATATGATGAGTTTACAAAACAATATATAACACAATTTAAAAACCTTTAGGTGTTAGTACTAAATCATGTATTTGCATTTTCATGCCAGTGAAGCATAGAAGAGGAAGCAAGAGAAGGTGTTGTGTGTATGAGTGTGTGTGTGTGTGTGTGTATATATATATATATATATATATATATATATAAAAACTTGGTGCCGTTTAACTTCTGAGGTCGTCTTTTAGAGATATGCCAGCAGCCTCCTGCCCTTTGTCTACCCCAAATCCCAGGTGAACTAATTAATTGCTAGCATTGGAGCTGCTAATATTAGCCCTTTTTAATGTATGTTTGAATGTGTACAGCATAATAGAGACTTTAATGTTGATTTGAATTTTTGGTGACGTTTTTGGATACAGTTAATTTCAGGTTCAGCACATCCACCATCCATTACTCTAAGTAAAACTACTGAAAAAAAAAATGTTTATAGCTCCTCACTTCAGAAGATGACAGTCTGTAAGCAGAACGATTTAGTGTATCAACTGCACCAACCTTTGTGTTCCGCAGCCAAAAATGGTGTCAGGCTGGCCTAGCATGTTCAGCAAAATATAATCATGATTTTTGGCAAGCCAGAATGACTCCAGGGCTTGTGTCTGTTCCCCAGGCTGCCTGGGGCCTGTTTGAAGGACTGTAACAGCTTGGAGTCCTGTCTCTACTCAAGTCTTAAACTCACTGAAATTGGCTGGCCAAACTCAGAGCGTTGCCTTGAGAGGAACTGCCAATTACATTCTTTAGCTGGGCAAAATCAGCTGAATTCTGAAAGGGAAGAGACTGCAAATGCTGATGGCTGCAGCTCAGGTTATGCCAAGAGGTGCTTACACACTAGATATCTCATTTGCTTCATGCTGTTAATTGTTTTTTTGTTTGTTTTGTTTTGTTTTGCTTTTATCCTCCTACCCCTAGGTTGATGAAAAAACCGTGGGAGAGCCTGGTTGGCTATATGGGAGTTTCCAAGGACACTTTGGTTGGTTTCCGTGCAATTATGTAGAAAAAATACCAGAAGGAGAAAAATCTTTATCTCCTAAGAAGGCCTTACTTCCTCCTACAGTATCTTTATCTACTACCTCAGCTGCTTCAGAGTAAGGCTTTTTGTTTTTGTTTTTTTCATTTGTGTTAAGTTGCCTTTTCTAAGGCAACATTTGTATATTATGTACCATATAATCTCATTATGTATTTGTTTTTTAATAAAAATTTGGAAAGTTAACTTTCTATCTGAAATTGTATTCTAAATCTTTGACAGTCTGGTTTGCATTGTACAGAGTAATTGTTTTATTTATATAAAAATAGTGTTTCTACTTGATGTGCTTTTAAATCAAAGTTGTCTTGTGTTAAATATGCTTCTTTTTCAATTTGCAGACCACTGTCACCAAGTAAATCAGTAGAAGAATCTGATTACCAAAACATACCTTTTTCAAGCCTGAATGTTAACACGGCGTGGCAGCAAAAATCAGCTTTTACCCGCACTGTCTCCCCTGGTTCTGTTTCCCCCATTCATGGACAGGTATAATGAGAATGAACTTGATGGTTTTTAACTTCGTGTTATCATATGGACTTTGTTTTTTCCCTTTTCAGCACTGGACTACCATAAGGCTAGAGAATAAAGAAACTAGTCTGTATTCAAACTAGTTTGAATTCCCCACTAGAGCGTATGGGTATAATTCCATATATTTTTGGAGGACCGAAAACACCACCATGCAGTCTCTTTCCTAATTCTGTTAGTGTGTTCCACCAGAACTTGACACACAAGATACTGTGACAAATAAGAAAGAGTTGAAAGTTTCTTCCTGAATCAGCAGCATGTATAAGCAATGCAAATGTTGTCCAGGCATCAAATTATTCTGCCAACACTTAGGAATTAACTGTCTTGGAATGCAAGAAATGATGCAGCTGTTTTTAACACCTGTGGGTAGTAAGACACCTGTGCTTATGTCTTAACAGGGACAACCTGTAGAGAACTTAAAAGCACAAGCACTTTGCTCTTGGACTGCAAAAAAAGAAAACCACTTGAATTTTTCAAAAAATGATATCATTACCGTGCTGGAGCAGCAGGAAAACTGGTGGTTTGGAGAGGTACATGGAGGAAGGGGTTGGTTCCCAAAATCTTACGTCAAGCTCTTACCTGGGACTGAAATCAAGAAAGAGGAGTGAGTGAGACTTTTGCTACTATTTTATTCAATAGTTTACAAAAAGCTGAAGTTTAGAGAGCAAAACCTATGGGGTGCTTTACAGTGTCGACCCTAAATAGCATTTATCATTTATCCAATGCAGAATGCAGTTTCAGGCTTTTGTTGTTTCCTTTGTGCAAACTGAGTAATGTTGGGCTCACCACTGCATAAGCAAGAGGTCTTCCGAGGCTGGGTGCTGTGAAAAATCAGTGATGTTCAATTTATTTACCAATTGTTAAAACTTTTTGTTGTCTCATTAGTGAGTCAGCCCTCTAGCAGTGTAATTGCACCACTCTGAGGGTGCCAAATACTGAATGACTTACCAACAATTCCTTAACACTCAGCATCATAAAAACTCCTAAGGCACATCTTGCAGAAATAGTGGTGTGTTCCTTTCCTTGAAAAGATAGTTAAGTCTATTTTAATGCTGTAGGTAACTTTTCAAGTAGTTACTCAAAGTCTATTTAGTCCTAGAATGGCTGCACCATCGTGTGTAAAATGATCTTTTCATGTGTTACTATAGAAATTATTTGAAATTCCCTAAAATGAGAGAATTGGGACAAAAATTCTCATTTGTGTTTCTTTTGGATGGCATAATTTCTTAATGCGCTGTCCAGCCTTTCATCACACTACTTTGGGGAGGGGAAGTCTCTTGGGTGCTACCTACATCTTAAAACCAGTAACACTCATCACTAGTTGAGAGTCAGGGTAGCCTTTATCTGAGGAAAATGCCAACTTTGAGACAACTAAAGTGAGCTTAATGTCATCCTCATAGACATTTGTGCTTTATCAGCCTTCTTTTTTACTCAAATATGTATATATTATTTTTACCCACAGACCAGAAGCTATTTATGCAGCTGTAAACAAGAAGCCTAATGCACAGTCTTATACAGCTGGAGAAGGTAAGGCTATGTGGATTCTGTCACTTAATGGTATGATTTTTCTGCTTAAGGGCATAAGAATAAGCTTGAATATAAAAATAAATTCTGAGCAAATACTTGAATACTCATCCAAAAGATACGATGAAAATATCAAGCTATTGTTACTAAAATCCTAAAATAATAAGTAAAATTTGTAGCTATTTCAGGTTGAGCATAGGCTTGGGCATATGAGGGTTTTGTTGTTGCCTTTTTATGTTAAGGCTCGTGTATTAAATTGCAAACAGCTAGAGATATTTCTGAGAACTAAAATATGTCTCATACCCATGAGAAATTTTCTTTTCCTGTGGCTGTTTACTGTACTGTCTTATACTGTGGAGACACCAGAAGAGATTGTTAGTTTCCTAAGCACGGACTGTTCTCTTCAGTAGAGAGCAAAGAAAGCATATATGGAGAAGAACAAATATGACCTTTCCTTCTAGTGTATTCTGCATCCTTCCACAATTACATTTTAATTCCATGTGGTGTTTTCCATCTCCACGTTAATCAGATAATAATGTATTTAGTCAGATGGAGGTGTATGACATAAATGGTTGTTGTGAAATGTGGAGCTGAGGTGATGTGCTTCATCCAAGAGGTAATTCTCTAGTCTACAGGTTTCTGTCCATCTGCAGGATGGTCAAGGGGTAGTAACTCTAACTATGGCAAGTAGATTTGTCTGAGAAAATGTCGTGCACCTATAAAGCCAAGCTGTAAGCATGAGGCAAGATGATTATGATTGAGCAGGTAGGTTGATTCACCAACTTACTAAGACATGATCTGTGCTACAAACACATTGGTGAACGCTGATATTAAAAATACTTTTCACTTGCATCTGATGTGCTTTTATCCTCCTAGCTGAACTGTTGTCTCCTTCCTTGTATGTGTTTTCTATACAGAGTATGTTGCGCTCTATTCTTACTCGAGCTCTGAACCTGGTGACCTGACTTTCGTGGAGGGTGAGGAAATCCTAGTGACTCAGAAAGAAGGGGAATGGTGGACAGGGAGCATTGACGACAGGACTGGAATCTTCCCCTCCAACTATGTCAGACCAAAGGATCAAGAAGTGAGTCTGTATTTTTGAGTCTTTTACTTCATTGCAAGATGCTTTCTTTAGATTGTATATTACTGGTATCTAGCTCTTACCTGGTGATGTTAAGTAGAGGTTAGTGGTTGATAAAGACAGAAACTGGATATGTATCCCAAGTGCCCGAACCCTAATTCAGTGCCTTAGCCACAGTGTCACAATGCTGTTGTCTGCACGGGTGTTTCAATGGTCTTCCAATAAATACAATTTTAAAGTAGAAATTTACATGCACTTTTTTGTCTACATACAAAACCTGTTTTTGCATAGTCAGCTGCAGAAGTTAGAGATCTCTATTGTGGCATCTGAGATGAATATTTTGATTAAAAAAGAAAGCATTTTGATCTAGTTGGACATGGACATCTACTTATAAACCAGTGATCAGATTTTCTGATTAGTTACTGTTATTTGTAAAGCAGACACCTAATACAGACCGTCTGAGTTATGTGCTCAAACCAAAGGGTTTTAGGGTTGCATATTTAGGGGTGAACATGTGAAATCAGAATTAATGCCACTTTTCTTGCAACTTCTACTGGGAGAGGAATAAAAGGATGCCCTCATTTTCAGGCAAGGAGTATTTAAGGCAGAAGAAAACTTCAGTTCACATAAATTAAAGACTAGTGCAAATTCTACTGTTTGCGTTGCATATTAAAAATGTTTTTTTGTGTGTCTTTATTACAGGGTTCTAGTAATGCTGGCAAAACTGGAACAATAAATAAGAAACCTGGTAAGTGTGTGCTAACTTTTTAATATTTAGGACTGTTTCTTAAGTTCTTACAAACACTTAGGACCAGATTCACAGCAGTATTTTTAATGGTGGCTAATGGGCTTAACTGAATGTATATACTAGGGTATTTCTGTGGATTTAGCTCCTACTATAATGAAAAAAACCAGCAGGCACAATTTATGTTCTACTCTTGCAGAAATTGCTCAAGTTACTACTGCCTATACTGCATCAGGAACTGAACAGCTTAGTCTGGCTCCAGGACAGCTAATACTTATTCTGAAGAAAAATGCGAGTGGTTGGTGGCAAGGAGAGTTGCAGGTAATTTGTTAAAGGGAAAATATCTGTGAGCTCATGAGCAGGGAGGAGCTGGTCTTTGGTTTTCTTTGAAGTGTGGGGGGAAATAAAGCATATTGTTTGAAAACTTGACTGGAAAGGTATTTTCACCTTGTATGAATTGTATTTGGAAAAAAACCTTTTAATTCAGCCTTGTGTTGCTACTCTTGTTTTTTGTCATGGAAAAGGAATAGTAAAACTGGAAATGATCATATTCACGGAAATGAATGATGTTGTATGTTAATAGAAATGGTAGGGTTTACCTGATAAAACATTAAATGATGAAGACCTCCTAATGAAGGAACAAGAACCCTTAGAAGTTGGAGGGGAGCTAGTTTATCCGGAAGGCTGCAGTTCCCACCCTTTCTCCTTTTTCTATATAGTGATCGAAGTCTAGTACCATGTTATGCAACACTGAAAGGTTTAAATCATGATACTAAATCTCTTTGTTACTCTTTTTCTGTTCATCTGTTACCCTTTTTCTGTTCATACTCTCCAGAAGCCAGAGGGGAGGGAGATCCCCCTGCACTGAGAAGTGCCACAGTGTGCGTGTGTTTTCCCCACAAATTCTGTGTATTAGTGAATCAGCTGTCAAACAATCACCCATTTTCTTTTTAGGAAAATACAGAAAACATTTTTAGCATTTAGCATTTTATAAAATTCAGCTCAGTGCTGATTCAGGAAGAAGCCTCAGATAATCAAGGAAGTGCTAATAGGAAAACCAAGATGAGTAATCAGTTCTTGCTGAAGTAATAGAGCTCGCTCTGGAGATACTGTTTTCTGTCATCTATTGTTTCAGTTTTACAACTTTGCTTTATTTTTTGTGCAATATGAAGAATATTTATTTCTTCAATGTGACTAGAAATTGTTTTCGAACAACCATACTGTTTACCAGGTAGAAAGTGATAGCAAATGGTTGGGTCAGGTTTTCAAAAGCAGCTTATGTTTTTAGATTCCTTTTTTCTATATATCTCATTACAGACTCCTTATACACATGCACAATTTTCATAGAGTGATTTGTTTTACAGCCTTTCTATTAAAATATGCACCAAAATCACTAGCTGCACTTGAAAACTACGAACATACACATTTGGGTGAATATATAGGATGCAGAATTTCTATTTATTTATTTATTGTTAATCCTTTTAGCCTGATCTTTATCTGTTCACATTTATCTGTTCACATTTATATTTCATGTTTAGTTGATAGTGGAAGACCAACTTCTTGTGGTTTTGTTAGCGAAGTTGGGTGAGATACTTGTTGCACTTTTCCAATCTATCAATTATTTATTGTTTGATTTGTCATAACCATTTAATATTTACAGGCAAGAGGAAAAAAGAGACAGAAAGGATGGTTTCCTGCCAGTCATGTGAAATTATTGGGTCCAAGCAGTGAAAGAACAACATCCGCTGCTCCCTCAGGTGAAAATAACTCAATTTGTATTTCACTTAGAATATTTTGTTTAACTGTTCTAGTTATTTAAACAGTTTAAATAACTGTTTAAACTGAATTGAAACTGAGATGCTGAAACTGAGAGTTTAAACTGATTTGAACTGAAACTATTTAAGCTGAATTGCGTAATTAATGTGCTAGAATGCTTAATGATTGTACTTTATTCTGGTGTCGCTGGGGAATGTCAAAACCCTCATCAGAATCTCTGCCGTTGGACAGACCCAACCGTTCAGATAATACCTACGTCTGAGAAACATAAAATCCCACAATGTCTTAATCAGAACAGTTCTTTCTGCGGTCCTGCACATATCCTTTATTGTAGCTCACAGCAGAAAGCCTCAGGTGTACAAAGATGTTTGTATCCACAAATCTATGGGGATCAGCAGTCCCTCTCCTCTGGAAAGAACATTTTAATTTTGCTGAATGGGCCCCTAAAGACCCTGGATTGCCCAGAGCCTGAGCTTCTTGAGCTCCGCTGAGCTTCCTCTCAGCAAAAGTCCTATGGGAATCACTAGCAATCACTGACAGACTCCTTTGCAAGGAGGGAGACAGAGCTGCAAACTTGCAGTATGACTGAAAGAACAGGGAGAGCAGTTTGGTATCGCTGTAAGATCAACTGGTTAACTCCTTTTGTAACAGTGTCTGGGAAAGTACTGTTTCTTTTCTATGGCTGTGTTAAATACTGAAGAATAACCTTAATACTTCTGCCAAAGTAGTATTTCTGCTCTTTTTTTTTTCCTTGCAGTATGTCAAGTCATAGCAATGTATGATTACCTGGCAAACAACGAGGATGAGCTCAGTTTCTCCAAAGGGCAGCTTATTAATGTGCTAAACAAAGATGACGCTGACTGGTGGCAAGGAGAAATCAATGGTGTGACGGGTCTCTTCCCCTCAAACTACGTCAAGATGACCACAGACTCTGACCCAAGTCAGCAGTGTAAGAAACGATTTTTTTAAAAAGCATTTTATTACTGTATGTCGAAGGTGTATTGCTGTTCCTCTGCTTTGTGTTTGGAGTCTCGAGATGAATTTCCTGGTACTTCATGCATTCACTTTTCTATTTAATCTGAAAAAAAAAAAGGCACTTTAACAAGCGGCCAGTGTGTAACAATATTCAGTAGATTCAATCACCTTCCTTTAAAGATGCTGGTGTTTGATAACCTTTGATACCTCCCAGTCTGTGCAGGCCTGCTGTGCTGTAATATCATTATTTTGTCTTGCCTAAGTTTCATAGAAAGTGAAAGAAGTCTAAAATATAGAGTCATAGAATCATAATGGTTGGAAAAGACCTTTAAGATCATCGAGTCCAACCATCCTCTCCACAGCTGAAGTGTTTCTCAGTTCAGTAGGGATGATTACCAGAAGGACAGGAAAGGCTCTAGGATTAGCAAGTGGTCCAGCCTGTGGTAACTGTGTCCTGGCTCCCAGCTGTGTCTTGGCTCCCAACGGATCCTGTGCTCATCCAGTTTTGAGAAACTCAGTGTGTATCAAAGCATGTAACAAAGTGAAGAGTCAGCAGGAGCAGGCTGAGGACTGCATACTGGAAGAGATGCCTGTCTGAAGGTCGGAAGTTTCTCAGTCTTTTTTCTTGCACATAAGCAGCATAAAGGTTTCTGCTTTCCTCCCTCCTCAGTAACAGTTTTGGCCCTTCAGAGCAGAGTTTTCATTCCCTCAGATTTTCATCCTGGGGCACTTTTAAATCAACCCGTGAGGCTGCAGGGTTTGGGAATGTATCTTCATGCAAAAGTTTCTCCATTATATAATAAGCCCTGCCCTAGCTATTATTTTTCCTGGACAGCAGCTATTGTATCAAATGACATTTTGTCATTTGTGTTCTGGCATTTTTAACTGTCTCAGTAGAAAGAAAAGAATCCAAAAGTCTGGTTGAGCCTGACTTGAAACATCCTGTACATCGGGGCTCTTGCACAACCCAAAACTTGGTCAGCGTAGTTATATTGTTAGAGTAGTATTGGTAGATTTGCCAATAAAGATACTGCTTAGACTGTGAAAATTGAATATTTTGCCTGGATGGCACTTTCTTTTCAATTAATCTACATCTGTGTTAATGTTTTTGGTAACACTGTATTTTTTTCATGCTTCTGGCCATCGGGGCCATGATGTCAAAACACCTAGATTTAGATCAAACTTAAAGTTCTTTAAATTGGACATATATGCATCATTAAAATACTTTGAAAGTGCTTTTTGATTAGATACAGTATCAATTTTGAAGGGCATATGCTAAATTGCGCTAGGCTGTGATAGTTAAGATTGCGATTGGTTTTGAGTGTCAAAACTCTAAATTTTCAGAAGTGATACAGATGTTAGCTGATCAACCCAGGCATATTTCCATTTGGAGTTATGTAGCTGGCTGTGGTAAGTGGGAGCCGTTTACACATGCCATTACCTTTCAACAAAGATCAGTTTATAACTGGAAGCATCTGACGTGATGATTAAGCTTTTCTCCTCTTTTGTTGATGTGTCATTAGGCTGTCCTGTTCCCAGATTTCAGTGACGCTGAGTAAAAATAGTTATTTCCAGTCAAATTGTGGCTGCGTCAACAAAATTCTTCCTTGAAAGCGCACTGACAAGGTCAGCCAGTGGCAGTCAGCAAAGAGCAGATGTGCTGCACGTCATCCTGACGTGATTGTTGCGCTTGAGTCTGTTGAAGAAGCTGCTTTCCACAAAGCAGATCTAGATGCTTCATTAGGAGAGTTCACCTAAGGGGGAATGTAGAACAGGTGGAAAAAAAAAATCCAAAATCCTGAGTATTTCGGATGAGCTACCTTGTTTATCAGCTTTGTGCTAGAATTTGTCAGATTCGCATGACATGAAAAGCATTTGCATGTGGAAACTTCAGGGAGAAGCAGCACCGTTCTGTGCAGAGGCAGCTCCCATCCAGCCTGGCTCACGAACTCCGGGTGCTGCCAGCAACGGCACCGGATTCTGGGACAGCTCTGGTGAGCTGAGCTGATTCCACACGGTGGGAATAGCCTTAAAGCTATTCTTCATAACTAAAGAAACATTAAAGTGCCTGTTACTTGAACCTTCAGCCTACCTTTGATTTCTTCAGAATATTTTTGCACTTATTTAAACACAATGCAGACGTAATCACGCGTACTCTTGAGAAATCACTAAGGAATTTTCCCACACGAAGGTTGCTGTGGCCTTCTAGAGAGCAGCTTTGAGATAGGACAGAAACAATGCTTAAAATGTTACATTTCAAGGAATTGTTAATCTGAGTATTACAATGTTTCTGCTGAAGAATGTGTGCTAGCCTGGCACATGTAATGGCATTTGGCAGGGAGAAGGCAGATCGTGTTTATTCAAACAGTTACAGCTTATGAAAATCCTGCTTTTCCCTTGCATTTAAACTCTGTTAAATGGATTGCCTGTGTACCCAGAATCTTTACTGGGGCTTTCTAGTTACAGCTGTAATGGCAAACTTCCCTAGCGAAGAAATAATCTGTGTCACCAAGATCACCAAGCTCTTACGTTGCTTGTGAGCTCTCTGAACAAAATCAGCTGTGCTGACAAGAAGTTTATTCTTGGTGGTGCTGGTGCAGTTACCTGTTTTGGCATAGGGTCTTCACAAGAAGACACCAATGAGAGCTTTTACAGCGGGACTTCTGAATACAACCCGAATCTTGGTGGCCTTCAAAACATGGTACCCAAGTCGTGCACTCAGCAGTGGTAGTGGTGGGTAGTGTTGTTCATGTTGTGACAACATTTTAGTAACTCTCATTCTGATGTTGGTGCAAAAATCATCCTGGCGCCTGCACAAAGAATAAGTTTTGCATGAGGTTTTAATCTGTATACTAGATTTCTAACATCATACATTTAAATTAAAGGGATAGGAACAGTCGGCGGTTCTTTTTCTTGCTCAACCATTCCAGGTCAGCTCTTGGGTGTGTGAACAGTATCTGTCTGCTGGGCATCGTGCAGGCTGTCACGCAGTTCTTGGCAGGGGATGTGCCTTGGGTACGCGGGGCTCACTCAGCACCAGGAGCTCTTCCTGGCCGCTTGAGCCAGCCTTCCTCTGCCTTGAACATGTGCCCTTAGAACCTTCTCTCACCTTTTTTTGTGGGCTTCTCTGAGCAAGGGAACTTCTTTTATTTTTCCATTTTGCTGTCTTATCCAAAGCCTGAGCCTTTACCTTTTGTTTTCTTTAGCTGAGATTTTCCCCCATGCACACATACCTACCTACATGGAGGCCGCCCAAGATGAGAGAGTTGCTCCAGCTCCCTCTGTGTACCTGGTTGCTTCCAGGGTTGGAGATCCACTCATCTCTCATAAATACCCTTCCAAGAGCTGGACAAGTCGCCCAGCTGGACTCTCTCCTTTCATGAGGCTGCTCTTTTGTCGAGCTCAAGTATTGCATAGCCTGGTCTGACCCGCCGCGGGCGCACCCTTCCTCTTCCTGAGCAGCCAAACTCTGCTGAGGTTCCTCGGGTACCCGAGTTCCTCCTCCTGGTGCACAGGTGCAACCTGCAGGTAGTCTCTGTGATGGGCTCCTTCTCTCCCCTCTGTCAACCTGCCTGCTGTGCCCTCCATCTCTCTGTGCAGATGGTCCAAGACAGGATGGTGGGTCAGACTGGAAGCCCTGCAGATAGAACCTCTCTCCCTAGACTGTTCTCTATATGGATATGGCAAAGCCATAACTTCCTTAGGTACAAACTTGATGTTTACAGTGAAGTGCACCTCAGTCACCAGATCTGCCTATACCTGGTTTCCCTTCCAGAAGGTAACACAGACACGAGGCTGGTTCTATCCTCACGCACGTAGCATGGAGCTACATTTTCAAAAGCTTCTTTGGCTCCTCATCTCTGTACATGGAAGGTCGGAACCATGGCAGTTCCTGGCTAATTAGTGAAGCCGACTCCAGAGGAGCCTCTTGCTCCCTAGGGAACAGCTGAGAAGTGCCCGAGAGCTGAAGAGCCCTCGAGGGAGGGATGTCTGCTTTCCCAGGACCATAGGCACATCTGGCACCTGCTTCCTCACAGTCCGTGCTGCTCTAGGATCCTGCAGTCAGGAGCAAGCACGGAGCAGGAATCGGGCACCAATGTTTAAGTACTCGTGTGGAGCAGTGGGCAGGTGAGGATGCAAACTCGCTGTTCCGGTGTTCCCAGCGAAACAACCTGCCAGCTGCTGAGCCTGTAGCACACACGTTTCCACGTCTGCATGGACAACGCGTCTTGAAGGATTCCAGCTCTTCAGTAACTTCTTTCATCATTGCTTAGCAAGAGTTTGGTAGCAGTGAACATCAGGCTTGTTAAAGCTTCTGGTGAGTCTGGAGCCTGCAATTCTCTCTTAGAACAGCCCACAGCTGTTCTAAGCTGCAGCCTAACTGGCCCATCTGCCTAAACTCTGTCCTAGCAGTGCCTCCTCTTAGACCTTTGTTGCTGATGAGAAGGCCAAGGAGCACAGTGCTTAGTCCCCACTTTTCATGAACATTTATAGACAAAGTTTGTTTATTTCGGGCTTTGAACAGAATCAAGCAGGTTGATGTTACGTGCTGATGCAAGTAACTTCTGAGGATGCTTTGCTCTCTATCTCCTCCAAATTGTGCAGGAAGATGAAATCTTGTTAAAATCTCAGGGAATTTTGCCATTGCCTTTAACAAAACTAGAATTTGACCATGTGTGTTGAGTCTGCATAACAGAAGTTTTTCTCTTTTTATTTTATTTTTTTTTAAAAATCAGTGTTTTGCTGAGAGTCAGTGATAGCTGGTTATGAGTAACTGATACCAGTTATGTTGATAAATATGGAATTGCAAGAGTAGAAGTGCATGATGCCTGTTCTCAGAAAGCTGAATGTTAGTCATTCCTTTCTGACCTTTTTGATGTTATTCTGTCTTTGTCCGTAGAACTCATGTGTTTCACTCTTCAAATTTGTGTTCATTTTATCCTTCATCTTTTGTTTTTTTTAGGACCCAATGTTGTCTTCCAGTGTGAAAGCACCTCAGAGACCCACTATCCGAGTTTGACTGTAGCGTGGAGGTGGCAGGGGGGCCAGCTCTGCTCAGATATCTCTGACAATCATTTGGCTTCGTTTGAATGTCAGATCCAGACAAGAAATTAGGTGGTTTGGGGGTTTTCTTATCATCTACACTTACAACTGGTTTGTAAAAGCAGAAAGGATAGTGGGTCTTTGTGTGGCTTTCACTGCTGTCCATTCTCGTTTCCTCTAGTGTTTTTCTTTCACGTTGATAAGCGTAGAGCATTAGCATGCAGATCCAGCTATCGTTTGCATGGTGGGATTGCAGACACACAAAGACCCACTATTTGCACAGTTTATCTGAACTGTTTTGAAGGGGTAGTTGTGTTCTTTTAATGTTGTAATGTTTATACTGTGCAAATTAAAATGTTTGCTGATTCTTGCTTTATTGCACTTGATTTAATCTTCTCTGTGCTGAGCTTTTCAAATTGGTAGCCCGTGAGGTTCATTCAGAAAATCAACCCTACTCTGTCTGTGCTGCTGAGAGTCACTGTGATTACAAATATGCCGCGAGATCCAGATTTAGAAGATTTAGATCCGATGCAGTCGAGCCTCTCAATACCCTTTTGAGTGGGGAAGGAAATATATAGACTAGAATAGAGGACGTTTTAATTTCTTCCTTCACAATAGTGTAATAGAGGGATTGCAGGCTGTTTGGGATGAATATATCCTATTCCTAAACAACCTTCCTTTAAACTATCCCTTTATTCAAACAGCTCATATTTGGCTTTCCATTTTGGCATACGGCAAAGCTACTAGTTACTGTCCAGTCTCTACTAGACCCTCTCCCTGCCCCTCTCTCTGCAGATACAGTTCAGGTTAGGGCTTTTCTCTGCCCCAGGTCTGCAGTCACTCGGAGCAAGCAGTATCCAAAAACTGCTGCTCTTCCCCCTGCTGAATTAGCAGCCTGAGGTAACCCTCGGCAGGGGGAAAAAACAAACACTAGAAATACCCAGAGCTAAAAACAAAGAATTTGGGTTGAACAACAGACCTAAATGGTCATCTCAGAGTGCTCCTTTGAGGTACAGTTAGGGCTCGCTTGCCATACGGTGCAGTTAAAGGTGCCCAAAGATTAACCGTACGCAGAGAGGGGAACAGGGCTGCAGGCTCTGCCCTGACACCCCGTTAAATGCAAGGATGAATTCAGCAGCAGATTCAGCAGCGAGCTCCTTGATCCCGAGGCAAAAGGAGAAATCTAGTAGACAAAGTGTTTAATTTAGTTGGCTTCAGTTATGCAGAGAAAAAGCAAAGGTGGCTTATGCAATCAGAAATGTTTACAAACTACTGTACGTTTACTCTATATATACACATATATTTATATATAATGTTGTGATGGTACTATCGGGAAAATGTTAATCCAAATACAGAGATTTAAGAGCCTTTATTCAAAAGTTCTATGAAAAGAGTGGAATGTTATTGTATTTAATATACTTGATCAAATAATGTATATGTGCCCTTTAGTTCAGAGGTTTATCTTTTGTGCAATAGAGATCACAGCAATGTGCCTACATAAAACTACAAATGGATTTTTATTCTGGATGTATTTTCTCTAAATATTTTATTATAGACTGAAACAGTGTTACTGTAGGCAAATAACGTGCTAGATACTTTCGAGGAGCTGTGGTTCAGCTGACTTGTACTTTCAGAAGGAAAACCAAAATCATTTTTAAGTATTCCTGCTAACACTCACTGATCACCCAGAATTGCCCTCTCGGAATCCCTTTAGGGATCGCAGGCTAACGCGTGTTGTGCAGCGCTAGTGGCATCAGCAGGTGCTCACTGTAGCCCTGTAACTGCATAATCTTACGGGGAATTTTCCCCATTTCCAAAATACGCTGTTAACTGAAGGGATTGGAGCCAAACTGAATTCCAAATAGTCCCTGACCGTTTTCCTTCAATGCCAAATTGCTACAAATTGCCTTTGAAAGAATTAAAANCTCACTGATGGCCCAGAATTGCCCTCTCGGAATCCCAGGGATCGCAGGCTAACGCGTGTTGTGCAGCGCTAGTGGCATCAGCAGGCGCTCACTGTAGCCCTGTAACTGCATAATCTTACGGGGAATTTTCCCCATTTCCAAAATACGCTGTTAACCTGAGGGATTGGAGCCAAACTGAATTCCAAATAGTCCCTGACCGTTTTCCTTCAATGCCAAATTGCTACAAATTGCCTTTGAAAGAATTAAAAACAATTTCACGTCCGGTCTGGGTTGTTCTAGGAAACAGTTTTATGGTGCTTTACTGAAGGAACTGGCATTTTACCCACTTCAATGTTACAATTCAAAATCAGGCATAGGAGCTTGTAGTTTCACACAAGTAGCCCTGTAATTGGGTATGTGGCTGTGAACAATAATAACTATTAAACAGCTGCCCTCAGCTCAACCAGAGAGTATTGCAGCGAAGCGTTTGGGGCTTTCACAGCTGCTTTCTGGTGTTTCAGTATTACCTGAGGACCCTTTAAACTCTCTAGCTGTAGTCCTGATCATGATGATGATAAATGTTAACAACACCAATTACAAAAAGGCACCGTCTCTGCCTGCAGCGTTTATCCCCGCGCAGGGGCTGCCCGCAGAGGCTGAGCAGCCACCGAGCACCCTGGGCTCCCGCTGCCGCACGTGGGGCCAGGAAGGGCTGGATCATGGCACGTAGTCGGGGGAAAGGCCGTGCCGAGGGTGCGTTCAGGACGAGATTTAAGGTCACTTTCTGTATCGGTGGAGAGCTGTAGCTAGTAGAAACTGAGTTGAAATCACTTTTGTTTGTTTTACAAATGTTAACTTAAATTTAAATTTTCCTGGTTGAATGTAATCCCCTGTCCCGTGGATACAACCCCACGGAGCAAAGCGCGGCCGTCAGCACTGCTGCTCTGTATAAAGCCGGTGCCCAAACGTTCATCCCGTGCAGGGTGCGTGCGGTCGGCTTTGGATCCGCTGCAAGGGTAGAGCAGAGCGAACACGAGGGAGCTGGAAGGACCTGCTGGTCCCTGCTCCCAAGCTGGGAGCCGGGCAGGGAATTCCCTTGCCCGACTCCACCACGGGGCCGGGATGGGGGATTCGCTGCCCGGCGCCCTGCCACCTGCCTGTCCCGAGCTCCCAAAGCGCTGGGTGACGAGTCGCTCTTGTGCTGCTCTCGCAGGCAGCGCGAACGTGGGGGGACGCTGCTGCGCCAAGCAGCTGCAGGCTGTGCTTAGCATGAGGCAATTGCTCATCTTCTGTTTTTAATGAAGCTGTATGATTACTATGCAAATGTATTTTATTAAAGGGACACGTGAAAGGATCTAGTTTGTCTGCTGTGGTTTTTTTTTTTGGTCACCTGGGGACGTTTCCTTCTCCCCGTCTGGAGAGCTGGGTGCGAGCACTGGGTTACTGTCTCTGACGAAGCAGTCCTGCTTTCCATTGAGCTACAAATTTCTGCTGTTGTGGAGAGAACTTACCCACGTAGCGGTATGGGGAGGTTGGATTTAATATTTTGCAGTCTGCTTCTCAGGATGCGATGGAAACCAGCCTTGTTGGGGGAGCAGGGTTAACAGAGGCATGAGCTCAAAGCCTTATCTGCTTTTTCCAATTCTATCAATTAATTTGAGCCTTAAAAGAAAACCCAAAACACCCTTCTTACAAGTGCAATTTCCATAGGCCCCTTCTGCCCCTAAATAGCTTTTCTTAGGTCCCCAAAGCAGTGATTTTGCTGGGCTTGCTTCAAGGAAAGCGCTGGAGCTCAGCACTTCTTACCAGATGAGACACCACTGTCTTTTTTTTTTTTTTTTTTTTTTTTTAATGTGTTTTTCATTGTTCATTGAGTTTGGGGAGATGGATAAAAAGCACTTTGTGCCCCAGCAGATCTCAGAAGTCTTTGAAAACCACAAGGTTTTGTACAACTGAAGCCAAACACATGATTTTCTGCAGCCAAAGGGGTCAGTTCTACTAAAACACATGTTTCTGGCTGCTAAACTGGCAAAGAAAAACAGAAGATCTTGTCTTTCTTCCTTGGGAGTCGGCCAAGTGCCAGAACTGGTGCAAGGAAAGGGGTGGACGGGAGCATCGGAGGAGAAGGGGCAGAGATTTGGTCCCTGCTCTCTGTAGCGGTGGGACAGGGCGTTGCTGCAGCCACCATGGGATTTGGCATGGACAGGCAAACATCCTGGGTGTCTCCGTCCGTTCTCCCTCTTATCTTCCTTTTAGACCCAAGTGCCTAAATTAAGTCCCTAAAATCAGCTCTGTGGATTATACCCTAAGTACGTTATGCTGCTTTCATCAGACCCGTCACCATTCGGGGCTCTTTATTAGGGCTCATTTAAGCTTGGAAGAGGAAACATCCATTGAGCCCCAAACCCTACAGCTCCAATACACGGACTGTGTAGGAATGGATTAAATGAACTGTGTTTTGCATCTGATGCTGAGCTTTTTAAAATCAGGTCTGGTTTAGGTACGTAGGGAAGGTGCATCTTCCTTCCAGGGTTTATTTCAGCTCTAAGTAGACAAACTTGAGAGACGTAAGTACAAGTGTTTGCATTGCTCTGGAGCTGCTCACGTCAAACCAAACTTAACTAAACGTTCGGTACTTCTTGACTTTCTTTTTTTTGGTGTTTTTGCTACTAACACATTTTTGTTCCACTCTTTAGAGCCATCTTCCCCAAACAAATCTAAAACTTGGCAGCTGGGAGAAGAAAATCCTATTATGATTTCCTGGATGCATTAGGGTGACAGGGGATGTGGTCATTCCACCTTCCAAACACTCGCAGAGTTTCAGAAAGTGTCTTTATAGCTCCCCTAGTGTCTGCTCTTTGTCTCCTCTTCCAAAAAAAGAAATCCCCAGTCTAGATTTTATCAAAGTCTGATGCTGTCATATCGAATGATACACGTATGATGTTCTCAAACACTCCTTAATCATGTTTTTTTCTGCTACTCCACAGTACTTGTCTAGCTTGTGGTGTCCAGCAGATGAATCAGTTTGATTTTCCATGCTCTTGCCCATCTAGACAGACTCATTCACCACTTTCTTGCTTTGTTTTTTATTAGTTTTGGTTTAGTGACTAAATATCAAACACTGTCGTGTTTACTAATGTACAAGGAAGAGAGAAAGGGTATAAGTAATAGGAAACTACAGGGACTGCATGTTATCATGGAAAACAGGGTGGGTGTTTTGTCATTAGATGCCTGTGTGATCCTGTGCATGTTTTTGATTCTCCAAACGTAATGCATAAGAACGAATTCAATCCAAATGCATAAGAAATAATCCATCTCTGGCTGCTTCTGTTTGTGAGCTAGAAAAAAAAAAAAGACAGCTATGAAGTTAGGCAACTGAAATTGTGCAGCGTAACTTCATGCATTCACACTGGTGGTTTGTATTGTACCTTAACAGTCAAGTGAGGATACTTTAGAAACAGAGTGGGAATTCAAGGTGCAATGTCTCCAATTGATCCCAGCCACTTTCTAGACTGCTTCATCCCACAAAAGACATTGCCCAAGGTAAGAGAGTGTCACAGCATTGCAGAGAAGGAAGAGGGCCAGGGTTTTAGAAAAGACCCACTGTGCAGATCGGCTGATCCTCAGGCTGCTGAATTCTCTTGGGACTTCATGTAATTCGTCAGATCTGACGGCTTCGAGTGGGGACCTAAACTCTGGCTTGCTTCTTGTAGGGTGTGCTGATCTCCAAAGCCTTGATACTATGCAGCCAATGGAAAGGAAAAGACAGGGCTACATTCATGAACTCATTCAGACCGAAGAAAGGTACATGGATGATCTCCAGCTTGTCTTAGAGGTGAGATGTCTTGGAAGTGAGGGCACGTTTGGAAAAACAGTTCAGTTTTAAAATAAGTTTTAAGTCTGTGCTCGCTTGCTCTGGCAAAGCTGCAGTGGCTCAAGAAAATGAGTTACAAAAGTACCTGGAGAGTTTATTGACTGCCTGCACCTTTGATGGGTGTTAATAAGGAACTGCCCTGCCTTCTCCCAGTAAATTGAATGTTCAGCATTCGAAAGAGCAAAATCTTTAGCCCAAATAAGGAGCAAGTTGCCTTTATCTGCGAAGAGCTGCTCACCTTTCTGATCTTTTGGCTGCAGGTTTTCCAGAAACCAATGGCTGATTCGGGCTGTCTCACAGAAGGAGAGATGGGGCTGATCTTTGTTAACTGGAAGGAACTTATCATGTCAAATACAAAGTTACTGAAGTGAGTACTTACCTACATTTCTGTCTCCTAAATAAGAGGTCACTTAACCTTTTGTATTTTCTTCTTCAGATCTTTATTCTCTTGTTCCCCAGGATGTTTTCTGGTTTTATAGCAAATACTTCTGCCCTTGCTCATTGTTTCCTGTGTACGTGTGCATTCAGAGCAGCTAAGGGCATTCAGGTTTCCTCCCAAAGAAGGAGCTGTCATGAGAGGGACAAGAATAAACAGCAAGAACAGATGCACTCTCACTATAGTATCACAGCAATAAAGCCTACAGAAAGAGCATGTACTGGAGGTGTTCTGCTGTTTTCTGCCAAGCAACCTTCTGTTCTCTAAAAATAATCTTCATAAAGCAGATAATTTATTAAAGCGGGATGCTGCTCAATTGTAACAATTAATGACATTTTTTCCAAAAACCTCAACGGAAAATCTTAGTCATCTAGTGTTACCAGGCAGATACTTCTTCTCAGCTTCCACTGGGCCAACAAAGAGCTGCCTCCTGGGCCCTGCTCGGTGCCATTTGTGGACGTGGGTGTTGCAAGGCCCCTGGCTCGGACCTCGCAGCCCTCCCAGCAGTCGGGTGCTGATCTCTTTCTTCTCCAGAGCCTTGCGGGTGCGTAAGAAAACGGGAGGAGAGAAGATGCCGGTGCAGATGATCGGGGACATCCTGGCGGCCGAGCTCGCCCACATGCAGGCCTACATTCGCTTCTGCAGCTGCCAGCTCAACGGGGCTTCACTGCTGCAGCACAAAACTGACGAGGACTCTGATTTCAAAGACTTCTTGAAGGTATCTGGCTCAGTAACTTTCAGCTTCCTCCTTTTCTTGGTGGGAGGATCTAGGCAGAAGCCTGTCCAACTAGTGTCACCCAGATCAAAATAACCCAGAAGAGGAAAGTCTTGCAAAAATAGATAAGAACCTGCCAGAGAGTATTTATATGGTGACCATGATAACTCTGTGTGTTCGTGTTTTATAATTACGTATCAGCCTTCCTCTGTAATGAATGCCTGGAAAACTTATTTTTAATCAGGCACTTTCCAGTGCAATGAGGTGACTGTTTCTTGACGATGAATGCAGTAGCTCTGTTAAATCCCTGCACTGCCCCACAGAAACTCGCCGTGGACCCGCGCTGCAAGGGAATGCCCCTCTCCAGCTTCCTGCTGAAACCCATGCAAAGAATAACGCGCTACCCTCTGCTCATCAAGAGTGTGAGTACCCTCAGGGAGGCCCTGTGTGGGGAAGCTTTTGAGTTTGATCGCGGTAGTAAAGGTGAATAAAGCCGTGTCCTTTAGGGGTATTTCTCTGGCAGTGCGGAGGAGGAAGACTCTGTTTTGATCCTGGTTTCCCCCCTTTTGTCTCCCACCAGATTTTAGAGAACACTCCAGAAACTCACCCCGACCACAGCAATCTCCGGCTGGCCCTGGAGCGCGCGGAGGAGCTCTGCTCCCAGGTCAACGAAGGGGTGCGCGAGAAGGAGAACTCGGACAGGCTGGAGTGGATCCAGAGCCACGTGCAGTGCGAGGGCCTGGCTGAGGTAGCGTGGCACAGTGCCGCTCTGCAGGGCTGCACAAGCTGCTGCGGGTCATTTTGGAAAGGCTGGAGGGGGGAAGTGGGAATGCTCCTCGCCTCTGTTACCAGAACAGAGTATTGGGTGCAGTTCTGGGCTCCTCAGGACAAGAGGGACGTGGAGCTTCTAGAGGGGCCGGCATAGAGCAGCAAAGATGATTAAGTGACTGGAGCATCTATCGTATGAGGAAAGACTAAGCGAGCTGGGCCTGTTTAGTCTGGAGAAGAGAAGAATGAGAGGAGATCTGATCAATGTGTGTAAATAGGAGGAGAGAATGTAGAGAGGATGGGGCCAAACTCTTTTTCGGTGGTGGCCAGTGACAGGACAAGGGGTATGAATTAAAACACAAGAATTTCCATCTCCATGTGAGGAAGAACTTCTTTCCTGTGAGGGTGACTGAGCTCTGGCACAGGCTGCCCAGAGAGGCTGTGAAGTCTCCTTCTCTGGAGATCTTCCAAACCCGCCTGGATGCCACCCTGTGCCACGTGCTCTGGGTGTCCCTGCTGGAGCAGGGGGTTGGACTAGATGATCTCTAGAGGTCCCTTCCAACCTCAATCCTTCTGGGATTCTGTGAAACCCGCAGTGCCGGCTCCCCGGAGGTGCCTGTAATATTCCCACACACCTTTCAGGGCAGCCGTCGACCTGCTCAGCTGAGGTGTCATCTCTCATTTGACAGCGCGGGGAGCTGTGAAGATGAGCAGGAACTAGTGCCTGCATTAGCCTGCTGCTGATGATGGATTTTGTCTCTCCTAGCAACCGGTTTTCAACTCCCTCACCAACTGCCTGGGCCCGCGGAAGCTCCTGCACAGTGGCAAGCTGTACAAGGCCAAGAGCAGCAAGGAGCTCTACGGCTTCCTCTTCAACGACTTCCTGCTGCTCACCTACATGGTCAAACAGTTCGTCTCTTCTGGCTCGGATAAGCTTTTCAGCCCCAAGTCCAACTCCCAGTTTAAAATGTACAAAATGGTGAGTGAGCGAGGCGCTCCTGGGCGATGTTTACACAGCCGGATCTGGCGTCCGGTGAGGAATGCTGTTCTGTCTGCCAGGATTAGCCGTCTAGCCCCGCTGGATCGTGGATCACACGGCCACGCACTGGCAGCCAGCACACACAAAGGCTGCTTGGCTGAGTCCTTTGCACAGGAGACGTGTTTTGGCTTGGGTTTAACGAGCCAGAAATAGCATCGTGCCTGTGCATAACAGTGCTGAGAGGGTCAGGAGCTTTGAGGCTGTGGAAGTTCTTGCATTCACGTGAAAAATAGCTGGGCTTCTGAAGACGGCAGAAGGTGTAGGGTGCTCATGCTCTTTGAACGCAGCTTTTAGGAACGGGGACAGAGATGAGAGCGACGCTCTGTGACACCTCAGTGTGTGTCCACACAGCCAGTGTCCTCGGGACAAGTCGGTGGCTGTATTCAGAGCAGCCACTGGAGCACGTCCTGAGAGGGCCTCCAAGATCCGCACTGCTGCTGCCCTTAGGCAGCACTACCGCTTTCCCAAAGCTCTTAACCCAGAAGAATGGAGGTTGTTGCCAGAATTTAAGTTTTCCTCTCAGTCCTGGTACCTTGACCCAGTGATTTGCGTGTTGGTTTTGTGTCCCAGGCCTTCCTTTTCCATGCAGTAAAGCGGGGTGTTTAAACACCTGTCTAGTGTTTCTGCTTATCCTGGTGGCAACACTGCCTCAGTGACGTTTGNCACTGGAGCGCGTCCTGAGAGGGTCTCCAAGAGGGTCTCCAAGATCCGCCCTGCTGCTTTGGGAAAGCTGCTACCGCTTTCCCAAAGCTCTTAACCCAGAAGAATGGAGGTTGTTGCCAGAATTTAAGTTTTCCTCTCAGTCCTGGCACCTTGACCCAGTGATCTGCATGTTGGTTTTGTGTCCCAGGCCTTCCTTTTCCATGCAGTAAAGCGGGGTGTTTAAACACCTGTCTAGTGTTTCTGCTTATCCTGGTGGCAACACTGCCTCAGTGACGTTTGCTCTTCCCTCAGCCTGTCTTCCTGAACGAGGTCCTGGTGAAGCTGCCAACAGACCCCTCCAGCGACGAGCCCATTTTTCACATATCTCACATTGACAGGGTTTACACACTGAAAACTGACAACATCAACGAGCGGTGAGTGGTGCCGGCGCTGCTCGGAGATTGAACACTTTGAACGTTTCCTATGGACAGAGCGGGGGGTTAGGAGCTCAGAAAGCAGGACTTCTCAATCAGAAATTAAACTCACTAACTCTCATTTGAATTGCAATCTTCTCTGATTCGCTGATGTGGAAATGTGGCATAAGACTAAATCCAAAAGCTCCATAACTAAATTTAGTCGCTGAATTAACTTGACTGATTCATGATGTCTCTGAAATCCAGTGGGGGAAGAAATGGTAAAAAAAAATACTCGGATAGTGTCATTGCTGAGCGAGGAACGTCCTGCCCGAGGTACAGCCCGGACCGCAGGGGTTGCTTCTTTTGCAGGACTGCCTGGGTGCAGAAAATCAAAGCAGCGTCAGAGCAGTACATCGAAACGGAGAAGAAGAAACGTGAAAAGGCCTATCAAGGTACCTGCCCTCCTCCGCCTGCCCCCGGCCCGGGGCCGCTCCTGGAGGACCCAGTGGTGTCTGAGTGGGCTCTCACTCTGCATCTGTTGCTACGTCTGTTACTTTGTCTGCAACCAACCCGCTCAGTTCCACCTTTTTGTTCCCAGCTCGCTCACAAAAGACCTCGGGAATAGGACGCTTGATGGTGCACGTGATTGAGGCGACGGAGCTGAAGGCCTGCAAACCCAATGGTAAGTGAAGGAGTTAGTGGTAACTGACTTTATTCCTGCCCTTTTTGGTAGGTTGGTGATTTGGAAACCTTGTGGCTTCAGCTACAGCTTCTGAATGGACTGGCCACCCCTGAGCTCTAGAGGACCATGTGAAAGAGGAGCTCTGTGCTGCCTCAGGATACACGGGTTGCACAGGCCCATTCTTCCACATGGTAGCAGAGCTGATGTGTCCGAGTGGCCTTGCATCGCTGAGGTGTCTCCCTAATTTCTGCCTAGGGAAAAGCAACCCATACTGTGAGATCAGCATGGGCTCGCAGAGCTACACGACACGGACCGTGCAGGACACCCTCAACCCCAAGTGGAACTTCACCTGCCAGTTCTTCATTAAGGATCTCTATCAGGATGTCCTCTGCATCACCATGTTTGACAGAGATCAGTTTGCACCTGATGGTAAGTGCGAACATCTGTTTTCAGGAAAACACTGTGGGGTTTTTTTGTGTGTGTCACTTACTTTGGGTTTGTAGTTTGTCACCAAGAGCCTACAGGTATGTTCACTCCTGAGAAATACAGAAAAATGATGGCTTCTTCCTCTAAAGGTTGGCTCTTGAGGAGCCCAGAAGGTCTGGACAGTCACACCATACCCCATCTCGTGCATCAACAACAGAATTATTTTTTGTTAAGCTGGGGAGACAGAATATTGAAAGCAGAACAACTCTCACTAGAGCTTCTATCACCACAGCTAATGCCTGAAAATAAGGTGATAGGAAAATATTTGCAGATTGTTCTTTTTTCCCTTGTAAACTGAGCATATTTTTGGCAAGCAGGAGTTTGCAATAGGCTTTGAAAGAGCCAACATATTTTTTTCAGGGCATTGATAGACAGGGCAGATTCGTAATATTTTGCCTTGAGTGGAGTTGCCATATGTGTAGGCCCAGTTTGGGCTTGCCCTTGAGAGGGGCAGCGCGACTGCTTGTCCCTGTGAAAGCCACGATTGATCAATCGATCTATGTGTTTATCTATCTAAAAGTCTAATTAAAAGTTGGCTGAGCCAAAATAGTTGGATTTTTTTTTGTGCTTCATCCCTTAAGTTTGGTCTTCCAACACANGAGCCAACACATTTTTTTCAGGGCATTGATAGACAGTTGATTAGGGCAGATTCGTAATATTTTGCCTTGAGTGGAGTTGCCATATGTGTAGGCCCAGTTTGGGCTTGCCCTTGAGAGGGGCAGCGCGACTGCTTGTCCCTGTGAAAGCCACGATTGATCAATCGATCTATGTGTTTATCTATCTAAAAGTCTAATTAAAAGTTGGCTGAGCCAAAATAGTTGGATTTTTTTTTTGTGCTTCATCCCTTAAGTTTGGTCTTCCAACACAAAGACTGGAGGACATTTGAAACAGCATTACTGAAAAAGGAACTGATATTTTTAAAGCCCTTAGATCAAGCTGTGACATAGAGGCATGTTTTCCATTCTCATTCTATAGCATTTTGTCTTCTAAAAAGCCCCCTTTTTTGTCAGTACTGTCAGATTTACACAAGAGTAAAAGTCCAGTCACAATGAAGCTTGAGGCTAGTGCTCTAGTAATTAATGCCTATGACCTTGCTTTTTATGTTGAGATTCTCACACGTTGTCACTTCTAGTTGCTACAGACAGAAGTGTGATAGTACAGCAACATTAATGATACCAGTAAGAGATGAAAAGCATAAAGAGATAAAATAATTGTAAGGATGCTACATGTGCCCATGTACAGCAGGAGAAACTGCTGTGTAGACTTGAGCTCTGCTGTCTATCAGGGACAGCTTTCTCTTTAGACAATATTGGCATCAAGTTGTTCAGCTCTTCTAAGCAAACAGGTCTTTGCTTAATGACATTTCCCACTCATTTGCATTTGTCTGACAGATTTCTTGGGTCGCACGGAAATTCCAGTAGCAAAAATCAGAGCAGACCAAGAGAGCAAGGGACCCACAACGAAACACTTGCTGCTGCATGAAGTTCCCACTGGCGAAGTCTGGATCCGTTTCGACCTGCAGCTCTTTGAGCAGAAAACACTCCTTTAAAAGCACGTTTTTAATTTATGAAGGACAAATGAAGCTATCGGCCTGAACATTTTTCTTCCGAAAGCTTCTTTGCCCTAAGCTGGTTATTGAGCAAGAATTCCTGCTGCTTCCATATTCCTCTTGGTTACTGGTTGTGTTCGAGTTCTTTGCTGCGTTCAAAGTTGCTGTTGATCTATGCAAATAAAAATGTTACTGTATACAGCATACATACATGTACACTATATACATGTATGTGTACAGTAGTATAGCTCAGTGCCTTTTTATGATATTGAAATATGTTGGTTTTAGATGCCAATGTTTCTGTTTTCAGGGCCATAAAAAGTATTAAGTAGAAATCTGGCATCAAGATGTATGTATTTTACCACTTAGTCTAACATGTAGACTGAGGAATGGTTTAGTGTAGTGCTATAATCATTCCATTTGAAATCAGAAAAGTGATATCCACTGGAACCTTCCCATCTCAGGATGATAGCTTTAAAGATTAAAAGCTGAAGAAGCCTTAGCACTGGAGGAGTCTCCAATATCTTATATGTACTTTAAAAATCAAGTGTAGTTCTTTACTTGACTGTTCTTTACTTAGTCCTGCACTGAATCAGTCATTGCAACTTGATTTTTATTTCTGCTTCAGTTTAATTAATCATTCTCTGCTGAGACAATGTTGTAAAGAATAACTATAAAAATATTTTAAATACTGTGACCCACATATATGTGGCAAAATACCCTTCAGCTTTTGATTTTTCCTAAATCTAAGTTATTTATGTACATATCCTTGGGTTTGCAGACCTCCACATGAATCTTTGTCATTGCCAACGTGTATATAGAGAGTAAAAGATGAAGTTTATTAATGTAATTTGTCTACAGATGTTTATTGATGCATAGTGATTTTTTTAAAAGTATATTTTATTGTACAAAAGAATGTGAAATAACGAGAAAAACCTAAAAGATTGAATTCAAGAAAAATTTAATAAGTTTAAATGTTTATTCTGGGCAGTTGCTAAGCCCAGCAAGAATCTGTAAAATGACAGTGGTTGTAAAACAAAATCTTTCTGTTGGCGCTAATGTCGGGGATGATAAAAGAGTTTGTTGATGAAGTGTTTGATATTGTTATCCTTTTACTGCCTCCTTCAACTGCTTTGTTGATAAAGCACCACACGCACTTCCGAGCGCCGCGTGCCCTTTTTTATCCCGGGTGCTGCAGTAGCTCCTGCTGCCTGAGGGTTCCACACCTGATGGCCAGCTGCAGGGCCTACTGTTACAGGGCTGAGGAGACCTGTCACTCCTGACAGCTTTTGGTGGCTCAGAATTTCTAATCCTAAATAAAACCAAGTCTTGGCAACTCTTGGAGATTGTGTCTCTACAGGGGGAGATAAGAACTTCCCGCACCTGCAAAGAAAACTGTGCGTCTGGTGGGGCTTCACATCTGATGCTCCTGTGGAGTCAAACAAGCAGAGAAACGGAGACCCTAATGGCACAAGAAGGAAATAATTTATAGGGCACTGGCAGCTTCTGTTGTTCTTTTTTCATTGCTCGGTGAACAGCTGAAAAGTACCAGACATTCTCAACAAGAACAGATACCATGTCCCTGTCTGAATCATATAATTATTTTCTGCCTCTCAAAGCAATGAATATGTATTTTACAGGTTGACTTCATGCATCCTGTCAGAGAAAATCTTCTAACTACCTTGCCTTGGTAGTAGTACCCTAGTGTTATTTTTCAAGACATTCAGTAATTGAGTTCTGATAGAAATTTAAAGAAAAAAAAAAAACATTATTTGCTTGGCGCATTCTGATCTGCTGTTCTGTATATGTCCACTAACCACATGCAAGGCCAAGAGCACCTCCCTTGTGAAGGAACAGCCCTCTCTTTAAATGACATGTCAGTTAACCTCTTTGAGCTTCTTTTGCAAAATGGGAAGAGCTGGAAGCGAAATCCGCTTTCCCCTCCGACCACTCCTTAGATTCCCACTTCTTGTAATTTGTGTAATTCTTGTAATTGAGATGATACAACAGATTCAGAGCTGTAGCTCTCTCCAGTCCTGGGGAAAGACAGGCTATACCACACACAAGAGTGGCTTAGAATTTCTCACTAGTTCTGTCTCTTTTATTACAAAGACACCCATTAGTTTACAATAAACTAGAGAATTTCTGCAATGTCTTCCTAGGGCCAAGCTTAAATCAAGGTTCCTAAAATATTATTTTGGATCCACATAGGTTACAGATCTGGAAATAAAAGGAGCAACATCTACATTTCTTTGGCTACTGTGTAAAAAATACTTCAGAATCACATGTTGAAGGGCTAGGTTTATTGCAGGCTACCAAACTGACTGGTCTGTTACCACTTGCTTTGGCAGAAGCTCTAACATATATATTTCAACGGTACCTTCTCATTGATGGCTGCGTGAGGACAGGTGGCCCGAGCTCCTGCTGTCTTTGCGGAGCTCAACAACCTTGCGCCTTTAAGCAGAAATAAAAACTATTACTAGTGCATTCAGCACTATGATTGCTACAGCCCAGCACAACTGCCTGCATTAGCTTTTTCCCCACTGAGTCACTCCAGGGAACATGTTTTTTTGACCAGTTTTCTTCCTAAAACCTGCCATTACCTGTAATAGCTTTAAATAATACACAGGATTGCAGCCTGAGGCCAATAACAGTCATTAAAAAAGTCTTGTATGAGAAAAGTGCAGGAGGGGAGCCCAGAAAGCAGGAATAGAGTGGGCAAAACCAGGCTCACTTCAGCTTTGATGCTCTTGTCGCTGGGGAAGGGGAGTTCCCTTTTGTGTTGTGTACTGAGGAGCAGAACCAGGCAGCTTTCAGCAGGGCTGGGTGAGAACAGTGGGACTTTCAAAACAAAACAGAACCTGCCTTTCCATCCCAAAAGCTTCCCTGCCTATGGGGCAGGCCAGCTGGGGCTCTCTGCTGCTCCCAGGGGGAGCTCAGCAGAGGGGAGCTCAGCTCCCAGGAAAGCAGAGCAGCAGTTGCCATCACTGCCAGTTCAGTGCTTGAAGATTGCAAGAGCCCAGAACTCGCTGCAGCTCCATTTGCTCAACATCCTTCATCTACAACTAGGACACTGAAAGGACCCCTTTGCTCAGCTCATGAGCAGACCCAGAAATCATCATTTTTCATTTTCTTTATCTTCTACCACATTCCTTTAGTGTTAGTGACTGCTACTGTGTTTTGATCTAAGCACCCTCTAGCCAAGAAAAACCTGTTACAAACTTGAGCTCTGGGTACAGCTTTCTGGGGTGCTGTTTAGCAACCTGAGGACAAGCAGCTCCTTTACAGGAACGAAAAGAAACTTTCCACCAAGTGCTACTTTACTCCAAGACTCAGCCACCAAGCTCGACTTTCAGCACATCCTGCTTTTCACTCCATATCTGAAGGTTTTCCCTTCCCCAACACTCCTTTCTCAGGTGAAATGCTGCATTCACCGTGAAATTTCGGCACTTTTAGCACTTCTGCTATGCAGCCAAGCACAGAGCTTGTGTGCTGCAGCTCCTGGGCAGCCTCTCTCTAAGCACGCTGGCTCTTACCGCTTCCTTTGGTGGACCTCACTGGCAATGTAGGCTTGGAGGATCTTCAGCCACTCGGTTGCATCCATGTGTTGGCGGCTTAAAGGAAGCAGCGGCAGTTCTGCTCTACGGAGGTCTTTCAGGTCTCTAGATGAACAGAGCTTTCCTTAGAGAAAAATAATAAATACACAGAGTACGGTCACAAGCAGGGATGCCTCTCTATATGAAGAAGTGCTGCTGAGAAAAGCATTCCTGATGATCTTGATACCTGTTTCGCACTGCTTGATGATGCCTTTTTCAGTAAGGTTTCTCTGCATGTCTTTTAACAGCGGATCCTGTAAAGTTGGTATTGAAACCTGTGACAGAGAGAATTATTTCCTGTTACATAAGCACTGTCAGGCAGCCAACCCTCCTTAGACAGGAGGCTTCCCACATGACCCCAGCAAATGTGAGCTCAGGAAAACAAACCTGCTCCCACTGCATCCTGTGCCTTCCAGTCTGTGTTTACTCCCCAAATCCCATCCCCAGAGACACCCATTTTTTAAACATCCCTGTAGAAGGAGCTGGGATCTGTATTTGTTCAGCAAGTAAAACCAAGAAGTGCTGCTTTACACCAGCCCCAAAGCAGCAAGCCAGTAACAAAAGGTTACCTCCTCTTTAACCATTAAACTTCATGTAGGTCAAAAGGTGCTTCTAAAATCCACAACAAAAATAACCATCCCACCTTCCAGCAGTCCGTAGACGTCTTCAGGAAAAAGGGATCATACTCCAAAGGGCTGTAGGTGTCCAAAGCCACAAAGCCCTGCAGGAAAAGCACAAAGCAGGTAGCACCAACTCCAGCTTTCACTGCTTACGTCAAGACCCCAAAAGCACCAAGTCAAACAGGCTGTGAAAAAGCTGAACGTGTTGAGGAATCAATTACATCCTTTTGTTTCCAAATTATACTGTAATGTTTATAGTCAATAAGACTAGACTCATCGAAATTGCATTTGACAGGGGCTGTAAAAACAAGAAAATAAAGCAGAAACCCTAAAAGAACAGATGCCACCAGCAATGACTACAGAAGCACACACAGTAGTTCTACCTAGTATCTCAGATCAGCCTCATTCTTGCAAAATGTTTCCACCTACGATTTCTGGCTTTCCTACGGAAACAATATTACAGAGGTCCCAAGAGCATTCAGCCTCTGGCCCTCTAAATCCTTACACTGTTATTTTTGAAGGCCTCTGGATGCGATTTCAAGTTTAGAACTGGAAACATTATACTTTAAATAGTTAATCTAAACAGCTAAGGGAAATGGACAAAGAGAGGAAAAAAAGCGCAAGGCCAGAGTTGCACCTTTACCAAACCCAGCCAGGCAGCACAAAATCGTTTGGCAGCAGGAAATCACCATGATTTTGGCTGACCAAATGGTGTACTTGTTCTTTTTGCTCTATATATCAGAGATGCTGCAATTTAAGTCATGGTGTGTGGTGTTCAACAGCAGTCTGAATGCTCAGTGAAAACCCAAACAAGCAAGTATTTCCTAGGGTGACTGCATTTTTTGAGAGTACTGAAACACTTGGAACTACCGAATCCATGGCTTAGGTCTATTCACTTGTCTGCAAACCTCAAGAAATCTACAGAAATTTACTCCTTGTTGATACCTTCTTGTTACAGTAGTCTATATATAGGGACAGTTGCTCTTCGTTTCTTTTCCGTATTTCTTCACTCGATTTGCTGTCAACTTTCTCCTCGATTTTCTGCAGCAGTGGCTCTGAAACATCCCCAAGCCATTTCTTATACAGGATCTCCTTCTTTCTCAGGCGCAAGAAATCACTGTGCTTCAAATACCTGTCCACCTCCTGAGGAATGGAAAAATAAAATGCAATCTATTGGGCAATCACATTAAAGAATGAAGGTATACAGCCTGGCTAACCACATCTGCTGCCAAGACCCTACTTCCCAGCCCTTCTTTCTGCTCCTTTTTTTGCCCAATTTCCCATCACTGAGCTTCAAACTCTCCCTTCTGTGGATTCTCGCATCCAGACTCTATAGCTGTAGTGCAGCAAAACATTTTAACACGCAGGAAAGCATGAAAAAATGAGAGACAAAAAAGAGACATCGCTCCTTACCCTAACAAAATAATCTTCTCTTTCCAAGACAGACTGAGCACAAGCGATGAGGTCTTGACTTTCATCTTGTTCTGCCTAAGAAAATATCAACAGGAAATGGGAAGCAAGAGGAGTAGTTAGAATTACCTTTGTATTCAAAATAATTACTGTGCTATGGTTAAGGTTATGCCAAAAGTCAGAGGCAGGCAGATTGCCCAGGCAATGAAATCTTTGCTGGACTTACTGTGAACAGTTAGACGTAGCAGCAGCAACGAAGAAGCTGTATAAAGTTTATACAAGTATAAAAGGGAAATAGAGGAAAACAGTTAGGTGTTAAGAGAAAAGATAATGAGAAAAAAACCTTACAAAGTAGGAAACTGCCTTGCTTCTCCCCCTGCTCATGGATTTGCTAGCATTTTAAAACTCAAGGATCTTCACAGCGTCAGCCAAGTTCTCCAGCACTGTGCTCATCTTACCCTTCTCAAGATTAAAATGGGGTAGAACTGTTCTCCACATCACAAACATCAGGATACTAAAAACATGGTTTAAGAACAGCAGCCCTTGCATTTCAGGCTAAGATCAGCTGAGGTATCACTAAAAGTTTAAACTACTTTCAGTACATCTATGCTAAACATTTCCATCAATATAAGTAGATTAATTCTACGTTAACCCAGCTTTATTTGCAACCTAGACCTAAACCACAGGCAAGGCTGAAATCATCCTCTAACACTTACTGTCCACCTCCTGTGGCTTCCAGAGTGAACCAGAAGGCAGCTGTGCTGCCCTCTTGTGNAACATTTCCCAGCTTTATTTGCAACCTAGACCTATACCAGAGGCAAGGCTGAAATCATCCTCTACACTTACTGTCCACCTCCTGTGGCTTCCAGAGTGAACCAGAAGGCAGCTGTGCTGCCCTCTTGTGCCATTTGAGAACAGAGCTCAGCCACAATGTGGCAAGAGGGTGTGAGGGTGAGGGAGCCCTGGCACAGGCTGCCCAGAGAGGCTCTGGAGTCTCCTTCTCTGGAGATCTTCCAAACCGGCCTGGATGCCACCCTGTGCCACGTGCTCTGGGTGTCCCTGCTGGAGCAGGGGGTTGGACTAGATGATCTCTAGAGGTCCCTTCCAACCCGAACCATTCGGTGATTCTGTGAATACAGGGAAGCCTAGAGACTCACGCAGATTGTGCACTGACAAACAGTGAAAAGCTTCCCTTAAGAATGATATACTTGGAAAAATTTTTACAGAGCTGGCCAGAAGCTTGTTTAAGGCATTATATGAAACCTTTCCACACCATAAATTGCATGGAACTCAATATGGCTACTTCAAAGGACGTCTTAACAGTTTTAAAGATCTTCGTTCCTCTTCCCAATGAGGCACACACCTCAGACTTTACAGGAATTTGCACAAAATCATTTTCATTCCATCCTTGAAAATACATTCCCACTCCTACCTTCACATGATAGAAGTCCGTCTGTGTTAGCCAGTCTCTGGTAGTGTTTTTCTTCCCCAAACAAGCACTGCAGCCAAAAGTATTTGCTCTGCTGCTCTTCACTGGTGCTGAGGAGAATCTCTGAACAGATTTTAAAAAGGAAAAGGTCCATATTAAAAGTCAACCTGCTTTATAAAAATCAGGTTCACATCTAGGTTCTACAATCAAGTTACAAACTGAGGTATAACTGTAAATTTACCTAACATCTCTAAATCATGTTGCCTTGTAAACCTTGTTACTTGTGTTCAAATAATATAGCAGGCAGGGCAACAAAGCATTGTTTTAGCAGTTCTCAGAAATACTATAGGATAGGAAGAATGGAACATTTCATCCAGATGAAACAAAAATGATGGAAATTGGATACATCAATTTAAAGTAATGATTTCAAAAAACTCTTCGAAAAACGGTTGGCCCCAGGATCTAAGCAGGATTCATGAATGAATTCAGGCACACACCACAAAGGAGGTCCTGGAAAGCAGATAAATTCAGTGGGTCTTGAGTCATCAGTCCCAACAAGGGAATTCAACTACATTCAGATGTCCTGGGGTCTCAATTTCTGGTGTCCAGAACTGTGTTTTTTCACAGCAGAATTTACACTTGACAGCAAATAGAGTAATTCAGCTGCCAAGGGTTTTGCTGCTCATCTTCTGTTACACACCTTGGACACTCAAGCCTCAGTAACTAGCAGGTTACTCTGGGCTATCCATGCTAAGTGTTGTTGGACTAGCCTCGGAGAAGCATTAAAACATTCCGAAACATATAAAGCCAACACATAAACACTAAAAAATGTGTGTGTGTGTGTGTGTTTATATATATATATATATATATATATATAGTTTTCTTACAATTCCAGCCAAACAACAGGACAAAACTCCAAAGGAATTCTAACTGCTGTCAACTGATACTGACAGTATCTTTTTACAGTATATTAAACTGAAGGAGATGAAATATCAGGTTTTCAGTCAGATTGTAACTCTGCTAACAAATGTGTTTTTTGAGCTCCACGTTAAATGGATAGCAGACTCTGTTTCAAAGAAAAAAGCGGATCACAAATCATTCCAGAATGCTTGTCAGCATTCAACATTTCAAGACTTATGAGATTCCACCTCTTGACTTTTACTTCTTTCCTTTGTGCCCTTTGCAGTTATATAAAAGTTCCTTTTCAATAATTACTGCATTCCACCATAGGGTGGGTTGCATTTTAGTGGTTTTTAGGGAGTTCTAACAGATGAAGTTTATGCTAAAGCATTAACTGTGAGATCCAGCCCGGAAATTCCATATGCTCTATTTTATGTGTATCAGCATCTCTGGATTGATTTGTAACAAGGAGAAAGCAGAATAACACAGGGAAAGGGTTTACAAATAGGTAACTACTACATGATTTACAAAGCAGCTACTGCCTGTTTCCACCCTCCATCTGGAAATGAGGGGCTTTGCCTGCAAATGCAGTGTCGTGTCTGATATAGAGCAAAGCGGGGTCTGGGGGGTTGACGTTCTCCATGAGATGTCTCCATCCCTTAAAATGATCTCCGCTTTTCCCAGCCATCCCTAAACTGCTAAGCTCCAGACTGTAAAACACATCTGATCCCAGGGTTTCTGCAACTTCTCAAAACTTGCAGGAAGCTTTCACAGCTTCTAAGTTTTTCTTACACTGCAATGAGTAATTAAAGGGGCTGTGCACTATATTACCTGCACTAGAAGGAACAGCAAGCGCACCCCGATCTAGCACTGAACTCATTTATGATACAAAACAAGCGAAACATTGAGGACTGATGGACATGAAGATAGTGAAGAATGCCAGTGACCGGATGACACAAGTGCTTGTACTTTCCTATAAGCAATATAACTTTTTCTACCTGCAAAGGTGCCAAGGGCTCTTGCTTTGGACCATCTTTTGCAGATTTTCTTCCACTAGAAGTATTTAGGCTTCTGTTCTTCTGCAACAGGGATGCTGTAATTTCCTGGGTGAGCTTAGGATAACGAAAATACACTTTAATAGTTTTGAAGCTTGCCCTCCCCCAAAAAAGCACATGAGCATCCCTTCCATCTGTTTACAGTAAGAAACATTAACTCTCCCTCTTAATCCATCTTGACAAAGAGAGATAGAGCTTTTCTGTGAGAACATAGTATGGGAGATCACAGTGGACCGAGATCTCAGGGAGAAAAAAAAAATAGAGTAAACCTAGTAAATCAGCCTGCTGGAAGCATCTCCCTGATAAAGAAATCACAAGCTGTAAAGAAAGTTTCTAGCTGCAGAGTAGCTCTCTTAATTTCAAAAATTCAATCTGTCACTGAGTATTGACTATTTTTCTATTTTACTTGGACCTTTAGTACAAGACGACAACTCTTCTTGCTTAACCAAGACAGGATCTACTTAGTTTGAACACCTGCTGTTTTGCAGGTCTTAAAATTTGATCATCTGTTATGACAGAAACAGCATAAGCTGTTTCTAAAGTCTGAATGGATAAAACTAGATTTGAATGCCAGCAGCGAGGCAGCAGCCCAGGGCTTTGAAGGAGAAGAAAGAACATTAAGCTAACGGATAACAGGAGCGAATCCAGCGGGAGCCCCGCTGTGGAGAGGGCAGCACCAGTGACTCCAGGCCGACCTCCGCCCGCCCCAGCCGGGTCCCGCGGGAGACCAGGGCCCTGTGGGGAGGTGAGACTAGGACGGGGGACCCCAGGGATGGAGGCCCCTCACCGGCTCCGGGGAGGCTCCAGGCGAGAGGTGACGGCGCCTCATGACGGAGCCGCCACTCACGCTCCGCCCGGCAAGATGGCGCCGCCTCAGGTGTAGCCCTCCCCCGCCGTGAGGTGCCCCTCCGCCTGAGAAAGTAGTCCCTCCCCGCCACCCTCATGCCCGCGGGAAAGCGGCGGGAGGAGGGGCTGGAGAAAGGAGGATCACAGAGAGAACCAGGGCTCTGTCTCCAGGGCGGGCACTGCCCGGTGGCCACCCCATGCAGTGACGGGGGCGAGGAGCAGCACGGCCGCTCGAATCCCTCCGCCGCTGCCGCCAGCCAAGCGTCCCTGACTCCCATGGCGACTAAAGCCCACCCGCCCGCGCCGCGCTCTCCGCCAATCAGAAAGGGAGCGCCGCGCCGAGTGAGCCAATCAGAAGCGAGAGCCGCTCGTCCCTTGGGACGGTTGGGTGGGAAAGGGGAGCAGGAGAGGGCACCTCTGCCTAGGCCTAGAGCGGCGGCTGGGGGACTACAGCTCCCAGCAGCCTTCGCGCGCGCCCCGCCGGCCAGTCTTGGTAGGGAGCGCGCGCTGCATACTGGGAATCGTAGTTCGGGCTGATGGGCTCCGCGCAGGGTCGCCATAGCAGCGGCCGGTGACCTGACCCGCGCGGCGATTTTAGTTATTTATTCGATTAAATCCTCGTTAGCCGGGGGCTGCCGTTAATAATGAAGTAGTCTGGTGTCCCCGTGGCAGCTGCCCCAGTGGAAGCCTTGCAGCTTCATTTAACTGTGATATTATTTTTCTATACCCTCATATGCGTAGCAGTAAGGGTGCAAGGTTTATCCAGAGTCAACGTTGCTCGTTAAATGCTGTAGGGTTTGCTACGTAATCACAAAATACTGAGTTCCTGGGTTTTCTGCTTTGGTTTACTGAAGGTAACAAGTTTTGTGTTTATTTTCTCTTTTTCTTTCCCCCTTTTTCCTTAGTATTTTTACTGAGGGCTGTTTTTCCTCACTGAGAGGAAAATAGACTATCAAGAAAGAAAGAAAAAGTAAGAACATAGAAATACTTGCAGTATTGAAACGCAGCTGGACTCAGGGGCTGCCTGAGGGAAAGGGCCGTTTTCCCGCTGCTCTCTCATTTCTCATGGTTTTTATATCNACAGCTGGACTCAGGGGCTGCCTGAGGGGAAGGGCCGTTTTCCCGCTGCTCTCTCGTTTCTCATGATTTTTATATTGTCCTTTCCCTTCTAGCACGGGCTGCGCTCCCAGACTCGCCCGGCTCCTGTCGGAAGCGGGCCGTGGCGGAGGCCGATGGACGAGCTGCAGGCGCTGCTCAACGGCAGCCTGCTGGCGACGCGGCACGTGGAGAACGCGGCCCTCGTGCGCCTCGCGGGCAGGACGGTCTGCGCCGCCAGCGCCGGCTTCCGCGTGAGGAGCCCCGCGGGGAGGGCGGCCCCGGCGCTCGTGCGCTCTTAATGCATCCCCAGTCCTCACCGCGTGGACGGTCTCCGAAGGATAGCGCAGCCTTTAGTGAGGCGGGTTGAGCGCCAAGGTCTTGAGAAAAGTCCTCTGCTGGTGGCAACTGTCGTGGGCTCCTTGGCTTGAAGGAGTTTCAGGGATCGTTGGATCATCCCAACCCGCTGCCGTTTCAGCAGTTACACTTCCCCAGTTAAAGATTATTTGAAATTGGCTTCCTTGTGGCTCTAATTATGGTACAGAACTCTGTACCATAATTAAATGACACAAGGAGGAATTGGACAGTAGTCGGGGCCCAAGCAGAGTGTTTCAGCTGAGACTGAAAAGCAGGGTCCAGTGCACAGTCCGTCTCACTGTGCAGAGGCTCAAAGTCTAGCCTCAAAACCAGGCACGTTTACCTTCCCTTTAAGACACCACAGTTATAGCCCTAGTGAATCATGAAAGTGGGAGGGTGGGAATGTGTTTGTGGTTGCATACGGTTGGTCCGTAACGCTGCCTTTTATAAACACAGGTGCCCGAAGAGAATATTTTAAACCTCATCTATGCCTTCTACAAGGACTTGGTGCAAGTGAGGAGGGAAGGCCTCTACTTCAAGGAGAAATACTACAAGTGCGTCCGAGCCGATGAGCATTCCCTCTATCTCCAAAATGTAGGTTGCCAAGAGGTGCAGCATTCCTGAGAAATGTGCTTGGGAAGAATTCCTGCTTTCTTCCCTCACTGCCTGGTTATGGGAATATCTGAACACAGGCAGAAATCCTTCACGTGTTCCTTTCTTTCCACTGGTACCACCTTCCCAGGAGGTGTGGAGTGAAATCAGTGCAGAATACAGAAATTGTCAGCTATGTGACACCAATGAAATGGGGAGCACCGTTCAATTCAAGTTAAGCGGTTCTTAAATTTGGATCCTTTTTCAGAAAATGCAGTGTTTTTCAGTGGCTTTTTTCCCCATTCATTATTACAGATCTGTGAGGTAGTTTGCCAGGTAGGGTTCATAAAACATTTACATATGACATTCAGTACTAAGGTAAAATGTCTCCAAAACACCGTGCAGTGATACATTAATCAATACAAGTGAGACTATGCAGTATAATAAAGCATTTGATTGATTTAATAGTAAAATAGTATTCAAAAAACATGCACTGTCAATATTTGTCTGTATTCTGGGCTAGGCTTTCAGAGAGTATTCTCCTTTTGCAGGAAAACAGGTGTCTTGACAAAAACCTGTAACCAGCCAAAAATGTAAAGCAGTATGTATTATATATCTTTTTTTTTTTAACTTTGTAATTTTACGCTGATTTTCTTCATTATCTAGCCAGATGGAGGCTTGATAGTTGCGAAGACAAACACTTTCCTCCTGATCGCTACCTACAGAGCGGGCATGTATCCCAGCGTGTGTGTTGAAGCCGTGGAGAAACTAGGTAAGAGAAATGCAGGGTCTGCACTAGCAGCTCCCGGGTTAGCTCTGCCCCTGCAGAGAGCTGCAGTCATTAATGTGACAAATGACGAAATCCCAGAAATCTGTGAAATTGCTAATATGTGGCCAAGCCCTCTCCAGAGCCTCTATCCCACTGGGCTATGTGCACGTTCTCCAAGATCTCTACATGCATAAACACGTCACAGAACTCTCTTTCCTTGGCCATTTCCCTGGAAATGTGGCACATTTCCTGGGACAAGGTTACCTCCCCTCAACCAAGACAGTGCCTTGGTCCCCTGTAATAAGGCAAATAAAATTAACAGTGTTTTAAATGCACTGTCTCAGAGCATCATCTTTGATACCTAGTCTACTTCAAAGACAGGTGAGCTCTCTAAGGGCTTTAAATTTTTGCTACAGCTGGTTTTCATCTAGGACATGGTTAAAAAGTGTTACTAAATGTAAAAGCTGGCCCTTGTATCATTTCCAATTGGATCTATTGGAGCATTTCCTAATGGTGCTGCTGTGTTAATGAGCCCCGTGTTAGTCTAACTGACTCAGGAGCCATGTCCAAATTCAGATTAGTTTCCCTGCTGCCATGGAAGGAAGGCAGAAAGTTGGGAGACCACAAAAAATGCCAACCCTTGCAAAATCCTCTGACAACTGGCACACAAATCATTTGGTCTTGCAAATAGTGGCTGTTCTTGAATGAAGTTGCTGTTTTGAAGTTTCTGATGTTCTGTTTTCAGGGTCAGATTTTCAGAGGTTTAGGTAATGTCCATTTNTGTGTTAATAAGCCCCATGTTAGTCTAACTGACTCAGGATTAGTTTCCCTGCTGCCATGGAAGGAAGGCAGAAAGTTGGGAGACCACGAAAAATGCCAACACTTGCAAAATCCTCTGACAACTGGCACACAAATCATTTGGTCTTGCAAATAGTGGCTGTTCTTGAATGAAGTTGCTGTTTTGAAGTTTCTGATGTTCTGTTTTCAGGGTCAGATTTTCAGAGGTTTAGGTAATGTCCATTTTTTTTTGGAGTTTATTCTTGCTGTTCTGGGTGATTTCTTTGTCAGCGAAAATAAAATAGCAGTGACTTTTCTTTGCATCTTATGGGGGGTTTCTGCAAATGATTTACACTTGAAGTGCTCAGTGGTTTACTCTGTAGAACACAAAAACAGCCTCACACATGTAGGTACTAATATTTTTAATGTTCGTCTAGAAATGCTGCTGTCTGTTCAGTTACATCATGGTCTGCAATGGATTTAAATTTGAAAAATGCATCTCCATTGACAGCGAAGATATTTGATTTCTGTAATTGTTTATTCCTTTTTTATTATTTTGTTTTTGTAGCGGATTACTTCAGAGAGAAGGGGAGCTGAATCAGCAGCAAACTTCATCAAGCTCATAAGGACTGTGCGCTGGAAAATCAAATACAGAAGTTTGAAGTATTATTAAATTCCAGAAGGAAACTGTTTGCTGTTTTACAACATTCCAAGTGCTGAGGGAAACCTTTAGTCAGGGAATCAGCCAAAATCCCACTTTTTCATTAGCAAGTAAAGAACTACTTAGCACTTGCTCATAAGAGGACTACTCTGAAAGTAAATTTCTTAATAGAATTGGGAGTGTTGTCCTCAAGATATTTGGTTTAACATGCTTATTTTTTAATATGTTGTTTTTTAACCTATTTCCAGATCAGAAAACTAAAAATATGCCTCAGCTGAGACAGTTGTAACCTTCTTCTCAGCTGTGCCCAGCCCCACAAATCTAGGGAACTAAGGAAGATGGTTATATTAGCAAATTTTCAGTGCCCTGTGTACTTCAGAATGTTACAAATAAACACATTTTTAACATATTGGTCTGCATTGTCATCAGCTGCTCTACAAAGTTTGAAAATTGTGGTGAATGTGCAGTTTTCTCTTCCATCTTCCTTCTTCTAAGGAGTAAAAGGATAAGGCAATGTTGTTGCCAGGATTTAATGAATCTTTTCTAAGTGTTGGACCACAAAGAATCCACGTAGGAGTGATCCCTGTTTCTGTAGGGGGTAAAATTGAGGTTCTGATTATACCAGGTGAAGACCAGGCCCCGTGATCGTTTGCAGAAACAAGTGAGGTACCAGCTCTTGGAGCCTCATGAGAACAAATTTTTAGCTCATTTATTTTAAAAATGAGTTTGGTTTCAAGTAAAAGTTTTAAAGCCTGAATCAAGACAGGTCAAAATCAAGAGGGCAAAGCAGCAGCTGAACACTTTGTTTAAGGAGCATACCAAGAGCAGGAAAAGCAGTAAAAGCACCAGATCCAACTTCGCTGCCTCCTGCGGGGGGAGCGTTAGACCTTCACCTCCTATTCAAAGGGAAAAGGAGATTCCTGCCTCCACTGGGGACATAAGCAGGTCTGTAGGGAGAAGTAAGGGTGAAACAAGCCAGTATTTCTGACTCTGTTTGTGGGTTTTGCTCCAACATAAAGCGCAGTGTCCTCCTTCCCACCCCCTCGGCTGCCTTGGGAATAGCTGATTCGAGGGGCTGAGCTTGAAGGGAAATGGGATCAAACTCTGCTCCCAAGGACGGGTTGGGGTTCATCCCACCACAGAGAAAGTATTCCTTTCTTTGCAGCAAAAAGGTGAGCCGGAAATAGTAGCCAAGATCCAAATATTTACTTTAAGTTGGTGTTTTGGGTCTCTACTAACACATCGGACGACCTGAAATGGTTGCACTGAGGGGAAACTTTTTTTGAAGTGCGCTAACTGAAATCAATCTCTATTTTCAAACCATTTTCCTATCACTGCCCATCTCTGGAATTTAAGGGGTGCATCAAAAACAGGAGTAAGCAAAATTTGCTATTTTTGTATTTGAAAGCAACACAGGCTTGTTATCTTGCTAATCTTTCTTACACTTTGGTGGCTCAGTCTCTAGCAGCAAATAAGAGGATTGATAAAAACGTGATCTTTCACAAAGGGACTATGGGGTAGAAGTAACATCCTAAAACACTCATTTTTCCTATGTGTTTTCATTCATTTAATTTGGAAAAGTAAAGAGCCTAGAAGCATTTTTTATATGAGCCAGGGGGCTCTTGGCACAGCAGAGCTGGCTTCCCATTCCACTTCTGTGCTAAAATAGGCAAATTTGGTGGCATTAGATTAAATGATGCAGCTGAAAACAAATAAACAGTTGTCCGAAATAAGGGCTTTTCTTTACTTTAAATCTTATCACTGATGGCAATTGCTTTTTCACCATAAAAGAGCCACACAGCACCACCCTGTGGGGACTGACGTTCCCAGGGTTTCCAGGTTGGTCTGAATATTAGTCTTAACAGCGATCATTTCAGCACAAGCTTTTCTTGCGCAGGTAGCATAATCCAAGGAGTTTCCCATATTATCTCTGTAAAAGTGTGTTTGCCTTCCTGCTGTCTTTATTTAGTTTTTAATTTTTATTTTTTGTAGAGAACATGTTGGCCGTGCATTTTGATTGCCCAGGAGGCCCAGAGAACCTCTATGTGAAGGAAGTGCCGAAGCCACATCCAGGAGAAGGGGAAGTGCTCGTGAAGGTCTCCGCCAGCGCGCTCAATAGGGCTGATTTACTCCAGGTTTGTCACATTAAGTGGGTTTACGTGCCTGAAAATGACCTCAGATTTGCAAGTTCCCACCTCAAATGTTGACAAGAGACCAGGTGAGATGTAAAACAGGAGCCGCGGTCTGCCTGGATGCTCAGACAGCTCCTTGGGTGTTGGAGATCACAGAATCCCAGAATGGTTGAAGTTGGAAGGGACCTCTAGAGATCAGCTAGTCCAACCCCCCCAGAGCACGTGGCACAGGGTGGCATCCAGGTGGATTTGGAAGATCTCCAGAGAAGGAGACTCCACAGCCTCTCTGGGCAGCCTGTGCCAGGGCTCTGTCACCCTCACAGGAAAGAAGTTCTTCCTCGCTGTGAGAGATGGAACTTCTTGTGTTTTAATTTATACCCAATGAACACAGAAATGATCCCTTGGCTAAGTCCAACATGGAAAACAGAATCCCAGAATCACAGAACATCTAAGTCTGTTCCACTCTTGTCCGAACTGCTCCAATTTGAGCTGAAAGGCTACAAAGGGGCCCCTAACACCTCCCTGTCTCTTGCTCTGTTTCGTTTTAGAGGAGGGGAAAATACCCTCCGCCCAAAGGAGCCAGTGAGATTTTGGGCTTGGAAGCGGCCGGGACAGTGGCTGGGTTCGGCAGCGGCTGCGAGGGCCGCTGGCGGGTGGGTGACGCCGTGATGGCCCTGCTCTCCGGTGGCGGCCACGCGCAGTACGTCACCGTCCCCGAGGGCCACCTCATGCCCGTGCCAGCCGACATGACGTTCGCTCAGGCTGCAGCCATTCCCGAAGCCTGGCTAACCGCCTTCCAGCTGCTGCATTTTGTAGGTTTGTATTTTGTACATGCAAAACCATCCCACCTGAACAGCTGGACTTCATTTCTTTGATTAAACGCTCTGTTTTGGATTATTATTTTTTTTAGTATGCCACAGACCCCACTTCGGTAACACCAACCACAGATTGTGTATTCACAGGGAAGGAAATGGAAGGCGATGGACATTTGTTTGCATCTATATTTCTTGGCTTGAATTGCAATTTCCACTTAGCCTAAACCCTGAAATAACTGACATGTTCTCCAAACTACTAGAAAATCCTATTACAGAATCCCAGAATGGTTAAGGCTGGAAGGGACCTCTAGAGATCACCTAGTCCAACCCCCTGCTCCAGCAGGGACACCCAGAGCACGTGGCACAAGGTGGCATCCAGGCGGGTTTGGAAGATCTCCAGAGAAGGAGACTCCACAGCCTCTCTGGGCAGCCTCTGCCAGGGCTCTGTCACCTTCACATGGAGATGGAAGTTCCTGTGTTTTAATTTATACCCCTTACCCTTGGTCCTGTCACTGGCCATCACTGAGAAGAGTTTGCCCCCATCCTCTTTACATTCTCCCCTCAGGTACTTACACATATTGATCAGATCCCCTCTCAGTCTTCTCTTCTCCAGGCTAAATAGGCCCAGCTTGTTAAACAGGCCATGTCTTTCCTCATACGACAGATACTCCAAGCCCTTAATAATCTTCGTGGCTCTGCACTGGACCCTC
>VWPW01020006.1:0-125351 GCA_013389825.1 Crypturellus undulatus
AAACACTGCAAAATATTAGGGCATTGCAATGTCACTGTTTGGTTCTCGTGCTCTATGTTTCTAACTCACCACTGCATTATTTCCTCCAGTGCAAACATTACTAGTTTAGAATTAGATAATCAAGTTCTAGCGGAACATGCTTACTGGAAATCTCAGCAACAAATTTCTGCTTTCTGCAAATAAATTACAAAATAAATATTTACCAAAATCATCTGAATAACAAGAAAATGAATATCTCAAGTTCCTTTAATCTATATGCTTTATGCTGATAAAACTGCAATAATGACTATATTATATTTCTAAGAAAAGAAGTGCAAATAAAAGGAATTACAGACCTTTATTTATGTTTTTTTTTTTGTGTGTGTGTACAGAAAAAGAAAAAGAAAAAGAAAAAGAAAAAGAAAAAGAAAAAGAAAAAGAAAAAGAAAAAGAAAAAGAAAAAGAAAAAAGAAAAAGAAGAAAAAGATGAAGAGGAGAAATAGTTTATTCTATCAGTTACAAAGTTTTCTAGTGCAGTTGCTTATGATATTCAGAAAAATCACTGGCAAGCCCCAAGAGACTTGAGGATTGCCAGACTTTAGAATACATAACCCATCATAGATCCAGTGTGATCTCTTCCAGAGAAATTCCTAAAAATATCTGGCAACCTAACAACTTGGTTAGGTACAATGGTACATGAATCTTGTTAGTTTATCTGATAAACTAACAAGGGTGATAAAGGGCTCATCTTCAGGCACACGAAACAGTGCAGGGCGTCCTAGCTGTCTGGGGAACTCTGACCTGGCTCCTCACAGATCCATCTCAGAAGAGCCATCAGTTCATGAAAGGACTCGATTGTCCAGACACTTGCAGGACCACATAGAGCCAATAACAGACAAGGGCATCCCAATAAACCACTTGTAGAAATAAGACCTGGCCCTGGCCCCCCAGGGCTGTCCTAGGGGAGTATCACTCAGTAGGCTGAAGGCAACATCACCAAGAGGTAGGGAGAATAGGTCTCTCTCCCTGCCCAGTACCTCACATACCAAGGAAGTAATGGCCAGAAGGTATGGGGCTCATATGGGGCACAGGAAGAGATCATTTGGGGCTTGCACAGGAATTATTATAGGATGCAGAACCTAAGCCAGGGAAAGAGAAAAAACAAGGAGGGTTAGAAGGAAGAAGTGTGAGAGAATTAGGGATAAGGGGATAAAAGGGATGTGTAAACAGATCAGCATTTGTTCAGTCATCTGACCAGCATAGTCTTTCCTGTGTTCTTACTAATTCACTTTTCTGACTACTTTCCCTAATAGATCTGAACCTGCAAACTTTTTTCAGAGTTCTTTTCAACTCTTTGAACATTTAATTTATAGACAATCCCATCAGCTTGAAAATGACCATCTCATCGCAACAAATTGCTTTCACTTATTTGAATGAACTATGAATTCCCACAAAATTTCATGTATTACTTGACAATTTTATGTTAATTGCTTTACAGCTTACAACTGTGTAAATAAACATTTGCCCTGAATTGTTCTTGTTGCTGAGCCTTGAGAAAGGCAGAGTGGAGTCAGAAAAGATACAAACAAAGCCAACTAAAAAAATAAGGAAGCAAAACATCTGCTCTTTAAGGGGAAATTGAAAACAGTGTGAATCTTTAATTGGAAGAGGAGAAAGCTAAAGTACAATTATAGCAAGATTTAGAGAAACAGGAAGGCAATGAAGAAGACATGCAAAACTATTATTTGCTAAATACAGTACTAGACCTAGGGAACTTTCACTGAAACTAGCACAAGAAAAACAATTTTTAAAAAATTCTTGAAACATTATTCATTGAAATTTTAGAATTTACTGCTGTAGTTGTTTGTTGGTATGCACAGTATCACAGAATCACAAAATGGCTGAGGTTGGAAGGGACCTATAAAGATCATCTAGTCCAACCCTCCTGTTCCAGCAGGGACACCTAGAGCACGTGGCACAGTGTGGCATCCAGGCGGGTCTTGAAGATCTTCAGAGAAGGAGACTCCACAGCCTCTCTGGACAGTCTGTTCCATGGCTCTGTCACCCTCACAGGAAAGAAGTTCTTCCTCATATGGAGATTAAACTTTCTGTGTTTCGATTTGTGCCCTTGTCCTGTCATTGACCTCCACAGAGAAGAGTTTGGCCCCATCCGCTTTACATACTCCTCCCAGAGGGGATCAGATCCCCTCTCAATTTTCTCCAGGCTAAGCTTTGTGTTTCCTGATAAGATAGATGCTCCAGTCCTTTAATCATTGCTCTACACTGGATCCTCTCTAGAAGTTCCATGTCCCTCTTGAAATGAGAAACACAGAATTGCACATAATATTCCCAGTATGGCCTCATCAGAGCTGAGGAGCGGGAGAGGATCACCTCCCTTGACCTGCTGGCAGCACTCCTCCTCCTCATGGAGGCCAGGATCCCATTGCCCTTCTTGGCCACTGGGGCACATTGCTGACTCATGGTTAACTTGTTGTCAACCAGGACTCTGAAATCCCTCTCCATGGAGCTGCTTTCCAGCATGTCAGCACCTCTGTATTGGCACCTGGGGCCATTCCTCCCCAGGTGTAGGACCCTACACTTACCCTTTTTGAACCTCATGAGGTTCCTCTCTGTCCAATTCTCCAACCTATCTAGGTCCTTCTGAATGGCAGCACAGCCCTCTGGAGTGTTGGCCACTCCATCCAGCTTTGTATCATCTCCAAACATCCTGAGGGTGCCCTCTGTCCCCTCATCCAAGTCACTGATGAACAAGTTGAACAACACTGGGCCCACTACTGATCCCTGCGGGACACCACTGTCCACAAGCCTCCAATTAGACTCAGCTGTCGCGGGTTTCTGGCCGGGGCTGGCACTAGGCCGCAGATCTTCAGGCCTGGCCGACGCGCCGACCCTCCGCGCGTGATCTTGGACCCCACCGGGAAACCAGCTTGTCTCACCCTCCGAGAGCCTGGATCCTCTGCAATGTCCGGTCGCGGGCCGGAAGGAGGATGCCGTCGCGCCGGGGCACTCTCTCGGGCTGGCCCAGTCGGGTCGGACCCACCCAAGGTGAGGAGGCCGTGGGGTGCGCCGCAGGGCTTTAGCTGCACCGACGGCGCCCTGTATGCGGACAGGCAGCACCGACTGCCTAAACACCCGGACGGCTGACAAAAGACGTAACCAATATGGTTCAGGGTCAACCGACGAGTTTATTACAGCTAACATAAGCTTTTATATAACGAACGGTAGGAGGGATGATGGGAGGAGGGAGATACATGATTGGGTGAGGGCTGTTGCCAAGATGTCCTCATTAGCTGCACTCCCCTGTCCCAAAGCGGGTGGGCCGGAGCTGCTCGCTCCGGGCTCCACCTTCAAGGAGTGCCTAGCCCCCACCTTCGGGCTGCCCAAATGTTCTTTCATGGGTGTGATGAACCACCTGGTGCTCTGCAAGACTGCTCAGTCCTGCCAAGTGGCATGAGTGAGCCTGTGCAGGCACCAGGGGTCACCTTTGGGCAGCCCAAGGCCTACACAGACCTAGGCCTCACTTGAGGCCTGTAAAGATCTCCCCATGTCCCCCAACACTCAGCACCATTTATCACAATGCTCTGAGCTCTGTCATCCAGTCAGTTCTCAATCCACCTCACTGTCCACTGTCCAGGTTAGATATAACCTACACTTCTGGAGCTTCCCCATGAGGATATCTTGGGAGACGGTGTTGAAAGCCTTGCTGAAGTCAAGGTAGAATACATCCATGTCTTTCCCATTGACCATCCAGACAGTCATCCCATTGTAGAAGACTATCATCAGGTTCGTCAAACAAGACTTCCCTTTGGTGAATCCATGCTGACAACTCCTGAGCACCTTCTTTTCCTTCACATGCCTAGAGATGGTCTCTAGGATAAGCTGCTCCATCACCTTTCCAGGGATGGAGGTGAGGCTGACCAGCCTGTAGTTTTCCGGCTCCTCCCTCTTGTCTTTTTTGAAGACTGGAGTGACGTTGGCTTTCTTCCATTCCTCAGGCACCTCCCCTGCTCTCCATGACATCTCGAAGATGATGGAGAGTGGCTGATCAATAACCTCCGCCACTTCCCTCAGCACTCTTGGGTGCATCCCATGTGGGCCCATAGCTTTGTAGGTGTCCAGTTTGCCTAAATAATCCCTAACCTAATCCTCCTCAACCAGCCAAAAGTCTTCCTCTCTCCTGGTTCTCTGTCCTGTCTCTGGGCTCTGTAGTTAATGGGGACTAGCCTTAGCAGTAAAGACAGAAGCAAAGAAGGCATTTAGTAATGCCTTCTCTATATGTCTTCTCCATCACCAAGGCACCCACTCTGTTCATCAGCAGGACCACACTTTCTGTATTCTTCTTGCTACTGATGGAAGCCCTTCTTGTTGTCCTTGACATATCTCTCTAACTCTAATTCCAAACAGGCTTTGGCCTTCCTCACTGCATCACTTCATTCTTTGGCAATGTTCCTATATTGTTTTCATATGGTCTGACCTTTCTTCCACATTCCACATACGTACATAGAGAATATGTGCCTGTATCAGCAGGTTCTAAAGTGAATAAGATATATTCATAGATAACAAGTCCATAAACAGATGTTAAAGGGAATGGACAGAGATGTACCCTTTAACATCCATAATTTAATGGCTATGGATAACAGAGTTTATAAAAGGAACAGATCGAGGTAGCCATGAAGATGCTATCCCGAAATAGCATGTCCCACTACAACTATTGGAACAGAATTTAGGGGATTGTTGCTCTGGCTCTGAGTTCATTTCTTATTTTAATGTACTTCAGCATTCCATTTTCTTAAGTGTTGCACAGCTGCATTCCATACATTAAAGATTTAAGATCTTCATTCTATAGTTTGCCACGTGACTTGCACATACACAGAGTTCGTGCAGTTTCATTGTCACACGAGTTCTTTGTGTAGTAAAAAACAGCAGGTTTATGGCCTGACACTGTTGAAAGATAAAATTATAATTAAAGAAATAACATCCAGAAAGAAATTATAGTGACACCTAATCAGTTTAGCATTACCTGCATGAATAAAACATTAGAACAGGAAATATTGTCTAAAACTACAATCCTAAAATATAACATTAAAAGCATTTTAGACATTTATTAGGAAATAGCCAGGTACAATCAATAGATGTATTTTTAGAAGATTCTTTAGAATACAGAATTTTCTGATATAGCATCACTATTCAAATAAAGTTCTGCAGTTAGGTCAAATAGTTTGAGAGAATGCTGTTTCGTTGGAGCAGACAATAAAACACTTTACAGCTTAGCATTAGTTTTGTAGGATACTTTCTCTTCTGAAAAAAATAAAAATTAGTAGTAAACATAATACTGTTATTGGATACATTACAAAGATTGCTATTGCTTGACCTTAGAAGAAATTGTGACTTTGTTTAGGGAGAAAGACCTCCTTTATAAAAGCTAACAATGAAGTTAGTAAGCAACTGTTTGGGGTCGGGGCTTCGGAACAAAATTAAAAAAAAAAAGAGAAAGAAAAGAAAAAAAACACTTTTCTGTTAATAGTTCACTTTTACTCATTCACTAACTTATTGAATTTAGTTCAAAATTTGTTGAGTAAAATGTTTGGCTAGCGAGTAATAGGTAAACTTTTTTGTTTTGTTTTGTTTTTGGTCATTCCAGCTGTGAAGGAAAATAAGAAGACCCACTATCCACCCATAACAAATAGCACAAGAAAGACATCTCCTCTTCTGCCTGAAGATTTTCCCCATGTTACCTATTTAGCCACAGAGGTCTCGTTTAAAGCAAATTTCATATAAATGCATCATTAACCTCTCTGAATTTTATAAACTAAAGGCATATGTTTTCTGATTGTATTCTATCTCATTCTTTCTAATCTGTTCCTTGGGTCAATTGTTTTCTGCTGAAGCAGTGCTTGTCATTGAGAAATGGTTTACAGTGTGAATGGGGAACAAGAACGGGGCCTGAAGACTTTTTAGTTTTTTTATAAAGTTAACCACTAGTATTTACATTTCAGCCCATGATTGGAGGAGAGTGCACTCTTAATTGCTTCTTATCCATTCATATTCTGATTTTCTCACTATAAAATAAAAATAAGGGGAAAATAAACATTGATACTAATGTTTCTGGCAAAATTTAGCCTTGATGTTCTTAAAGATATCTGTGGAAAACTTCACAAAATGCACTAGGAGTTGGAAGCAAAACAGAGTCTTTTTCTCCAGACTTGCAGTTGTATACAGTGAGGTATTTATATACGAGTCATAGTTGGCCTAGCTTTCAAAACAGATTGCCACTTAAGTAGCTACAGTTTTGTGTCTCTGATGCTACTATTGGAATATTTAAAATAAAATCTTTGGCAGTATTTTCTGATATGTAATGCCTTTGGGTTGGGTGTAAGGCCAGATTTGAAAATGTAAGAGACACTTTTAATCAGTGCTGATGATTGCCAATTGTTCCCAATGCTCAGAAACCCTGAAATTAAGCACATCATAGATATTTCAATTGACTACTCTAGAAATCCTCTCCTAACCTGGGAAGAGGCTGGAAAACTTGGGCATCAACTGCCTGCTGTGTGGGCAGAATCTAAATTAAACATTTAAATATATTGTCTGGGTTTGCAGGTGCAAAATGGTACATAAAATCAGTAACTGTCCCTCTCAAAAAAACACTCTCAGAAAAATATATGCCCAGTTTAAATAATCAGAACTAGTAACTCTGTTACATCTATAACTTCTGTGATTCCATGATTACTGCAAAAATGTTTTGAATGTTTCATTTCTATGCAAATTCAGTGTGAATATGTCTGTTTATATGCAAATAAAACAGAATATGGAAATAGACTTTTTAAAAAGATTCACTTTTTAAATGTAACTACTAAAATACACTGTAACAACATCTTTGTTCTTCTGATGTAATTGCTATAATTTCTTTAAGTATTTCCACTCATCTTCTACTGGACACTCTGTATATTTGCTAAGATCTGTTGCAGGAAGGTATAAGATCTGTTACATGAAATTAAGAATAGCATAAGAAACTTGCAAGTAAAATTCTTTGTAAAAAATTAAAATTCAGGAATGAAGATAGAGAAAGAAAATTCATACTTAAAGGAAAGATTAACATTTTAAACTAATAAAATATTTAGTTAAGATTCCCAAAATGTGTTAAGTCTCTGTCTTTACAGAGCCCACTCATATTCTCCTTTCCTTTTCCCTGCCTTCAAGATATGTTATTTTTGAGTCTTCCTATAGGAGCTTTTAAAAATTCTTGCCCTCAGGGTTCATTCTTACAGATTAGTAGTATGTGTCCCACAAAACATAGGCATGGGATAGCTTTCATTCCTAAAATTGTCTTTGGGAAATTCTTTGGAATTTCAGGTTTAAGTAATCAAATTCAATTTATTTGCAGTGAATAATAGTAACGTTCTCTCAAGTAAAATGCAGTGATGTAGTCACATTATATAGATAAGAGATAATAGATAAATATATTAAAAACATACACATACATATATGTGTGTGTAAAATATATACTCTATACTTAAGTATTTATCTAGAGAATTTCCTCTATAGAGGAACTGTGTTTACATCCAAAAGTAAGCATTGCTAGTGTGTGAAAATTGCTCAAGAAAGGGGAACTTAGAGAAAAATAGAACCTAACAAACAGAAGTTATGGCATTACAGAGGCTTGCTTGAGCTGAGAGACAGTTAGCACTTCCAGGCTGGTTGGTATGTGTGGAATCTACTTCTCCACGATTCCCTTAGCAACATAATCTGCCCTCCTAGCACAAACTAATAAGAGTGAACGGTGAGTGGAGCAGAATGGAGACACCATGGCCAAACTTTGTTGGCTTCCCTGAGGAGGGGAGGATCTGATGGTGCCGTGCAGAGGACGAGTGAATGGAGGGTGGAGCAGAGTGAAGACACTGCTGCCAAACTCTGCTGTACTTCCTGCAGAGGTGGCAACCTCTGGCAAGCTGATAAGGCACATAGTGTGACATCTGGTGCTGGGCCAGCAATGGCGGCAGATGAGTTCCTTTTGATAGACTTTGCTCAAACTTCTCCTCCTTCTAATCTCATTATAATACCAATATACAACCCCATCTCACTGAGCACAACTCCTCACTGAGCATGGGAGAATTCTTTTATATCAATGAATAACGAAAGTAAATACGACTGGAGTCACTCAAGCTCCACCTAAATGTAAAAGAAAATATATAAAGGGCGAACAAAGGAGGGATATAGTAGGAAGGAAGAATGGGATAAGGACTAGGAAAAAAATGGGATGGTAAGAAGGGAGCAAGAGGAACTCAGGAAGAAGGAAGAGGAGAGAGGGAAGATTCCATTGTAACTTCTGGATCTGAACCCCTTTCCTCCTTTTGGGTCAGGACACTGCCTGCCTGAGTAGACTTCTCAAGATTGAGAGCTCTCTCTCATCTTCTGGGTGAATGATGATTGCACGTTTGTATACTAGGCACTAGCTAAGAACCCCACACTGTAGTAGAGAACTTCCTATACTGACATCCAAAACTTGTTTTCTAAATGTTGCATTTGAATAAATTGTGCTATTTGTGAACCCAACCACTTGTTTTGAAGGCAATCGGACTACAGTCGACAGACTGTTGATGAATCTGATACTGCCAGAGTTGGGCATATAGCTAACACAGTATTTGGTATCCCTATTAAGAGTTGAGTCCAGCTGCCCCCAGTCCCTCTAACCTTGCCTCCTCTGCATCTAACTGCAACAGCTAGAGTAGGATTACTCTAGAAAACAACTAAAGGTTTGAAAGAATGAAATTCTTCCCACTTTTGTTATGTAAAATTAGTGCTTAAAGCCTAGACCCCTTCTGTAGTCAGTGACTCACCTCCAGAGTGAGTCCATCCATCCTGCAGCTCTTAGAGGAATTGTGGCTGATGGACTAAATTCAATTAATTTGTCCTTAAGTTCTGTATGCAGATGCTCAATATCTCCAAGCATGGAGATTTCACAGCCTCCAGGCAACAATCTGTATCCACTGTCTCTCCTTTGATAGTGGTGCCTCTGAGAGAGAGCCTGACTCCATCTTTTCTATATTCTCCCATTAGACAATTAAAGATAAAGTGACCTTTCAGCCTTCCCTCACAAGAGTGAACAAATTCAGCTTTTCCAGCTTCTATTCGTGAATTATATACTCCAGTCCTCACTAACCTTTGTTGCCCTCTACTGAACTCCAGTCTTTCTGCCCACATCTTTCTTATGCCACAGAGCCCAAAAGGGGCCGCAGCACTCCAGATGCAGTCTCACAAGTGCTGAATCACCTCCCCACTAGCTACACACTTGTTAAAACTGCCCAGGATATGCCTGGCCATCTTTACTGCTCGCTCATACTCAGCATGTACCCTAGTACCACATGATCCCTTCTGCAAAATGGGTCTCTAGTCAGTTACCCTCCCAGACTGTGATGGTGCATGAGGCTGTTCCGTGTTGGGTGGAGGACTTTGTGATTTCCATTGCTGAACTTTGCAATGTCTTCCTCAGCATAGCAGTCCTACTCTTCTCCATCTCATCATCTATGTCTCTAATAGGGATAATTATACATTGTTGGTGTTGCTACCCAAGGGGTACCAACCATACCACTGAGGTATACACCCAGTAACCATTGTACCATCGACCACAACACTGAGCCTATTGTTTCAGCCAGCTTTCCATCCACTTTGTAGTCTGTATATCCAGTTCATTTTTAAGCCTCTAGAGTGTATCCCACTTTTGTGAAAAGTAGTTTATGATATGTCTAGTAGTATCTTATAAGTTAAATCTACCTATGAATATATTTAATAGCCTACAGGTTTTCAAAACAGTTATCATTCATTGCCTTTTTCTAGGGATTGACCTGCCTCTGCAGTTGCTTGTGACCTCTTTTGATCTCTAAACCACTGTCTATGTAAATCAGTTCCTTGTTCTTTTCAGCGGGATCCATCATAAAATATGAATGCATAGCCTTATTTCAGTGGTTTATTAATTGTTTATCACCTCTTTGGGCAAAAAGAACATGCCTATATCAAGATTTTGGCTTGTACAGTTAACAGTCCTAACAGTAGTTCCAATAGATCCCTAGCAAACAAAATGAACAAAAATGAACTTCAAGTTTTATTGTTTTTATGACAAAATCATAATGCACTAAGAATCTGGTGAAGACAGATTCAGCTTTAGAATTCTGTTTTTGCTTAAAAACGGAAAATAAGCTTAACACAGTTCCCTTTTAAAGAGAAAATCCTGAACCACAGAATTCCAGCCTCAGATATATTCCTTAATAGATGAGAATTATGACTTCTCCAATCGCTTACTCACAAAGTACATATCTAATAATTTATCAGCAGGAACTAATGAACTCCCATACAGTGTACCATTTCATGTAAGCTAGGAAAGTCATCCATACAGTCTGTTTTCAAAGCAAATTGAAAATTTAAATACGAAACTGCTATAATGCACAAACTCAAGAAATAAAATCCTTATTTTAAGTACTGTATTGATTACCATAAAGTAGACAGAGAAAGACTGAAATAGCCTCTTCTCCAGGATTCCATTTACTTTAATGCATTGTCTTAGTGTTGCATTGATATAAGGATGTTTGAAAATGGTGCCTGTAATCTACATTTTTGATCTGTTGAAAGAGCTGCTGGCTTCAGCAGAACATTAATGCAAATCTAATGTACCTGCTGGTATGATTAGCTGAATCAAATGATGGCATTTAAGTAACACCTAAATAATCTTAATTAGGATCTTCAGCTCATCTTAGCACTTGGAACTCTACAGATGGATAGTCTTAATTATCAGCCTTTTGATTAAGATAACAGCTCTAATCAAGATGATGTGGTTCTGATAGACAGCGTATCAGTAAATTAATGACTGTTGTTAAGAGGAAAACATAAGTGAAAAACAAGAGCTGTCTGCTATCTGGAACAGAGTGTAAGAATAATGTCTACAGTATGTGAAGAAATTAATGTTTTCTGGGAAGAACATAAGTATTCACATTTGGTATGTGTGGAAGCGAGCCAATAATAACACCTACTCCCAGTTTTCCCCATTCTACTCCCCTTCACTGAATGTGGCTATGCAAGTTCTCTCTTGCACAGTCACAAATCATGAGTAATGCAAATTAGCTTATAAACATTCCTTTTGACACCTTGTGATTTTATAAAAGTCCAATGGACACAGGGCATTTGAACCAATGCCAGTGAAAAGGTTCCAGATGTAGGTAAAAGTAACAAATGGCTTGTTAGTGGGTGCTGTTCATTTGAAATGTAGGCTATAAATTTGGAAGTATTGCCTAGATCACAAGAAACACAACACCGTATATGAAAATGCAACACTTTTTTGCAGCCAAGTTACATGGTGTAACTTCCGTTTTTGAGATGTTTCATCGTTCACTGACGGAAAATTAATGTAAATGTTGGACTAATTAGAATACTATGATAGAATATAGCAAAGTGTGTGTTATCCAATATCCACACACTGACATTATGAGTTAAGTGTTTTTTAAAAAAATCTTAATTAATCCATTCATCCTAAAGAAGGCAGCCATATATTTTATTTATCAGATAACTGTTTTTAGAAGATATTTTATATTAGCAAATGAAGGACATTGAAATGTCAGCTTTTTCTGACTAGCCCAGATGATTAAACTGAATGATTTCTCACTTTCTGATGATTTCCTCACTGACATAAACAAATATCACCACTATGGTCTGGGGAAAAAAATATGCACACAAAGTAAAAGAGTAGAATGAAAATGTGAGATAGATAGATAGTATCCGGAGATGAAAGAGAGGTATGTTTGGGGAAAAAGGTAAGACTTTAAAAAAGTGATTGACTCCGTAAATGACAGGCTCTTTGACAGCAGTCAATATACACTAAGTTATCAATGCATTCCTTTAATATTCAGAGCATTTTGTAGAAAAGAATACTGAAGGATTTGTACATTTATGTTCTGTTTTCAGGGAACATTGGCATACCCAAGCTCTCTTTATAAACACTTAACATGGGAATAGAGTATTGTACAAAAACTGGCCTAATTCTTATAAGTAAATTAAACGGGCCACCTCAGCTAACAAGCTCATCTGATTTCGACTGTCTATGAGATCAAGTGACCTGAGAAATGTTGGGTTCGGACACATGAAGGAGGAGTTTTCAGGGGTAAGGAAAAAATGCTTTTCAGAGATTAAAAAAAAAAAAAAAAAGGATTTAAAATTACTGGTATTGGCATCAGATGACACTCTTCCTAAAATAATCTTTGGAGGATACATTAATGAAGACTCAGCATGTTCCTGATCACAAGTATGACAGCGACTTAGGTCACAAGTTCACATACTGAATGTCCTTCCCTTGAAAATGTGTAGAAAAGCAATCAGACTACCTCAGGACTGCTCAGACAGCATTACTAGTGATGTTTATTTTTCCCCAGTAAGGTTTTCACCTTAAACAAGTAAATACATCATATATTTTTATAAAATAGCAAGTCAAAGTGCACCATACAAACAATACAGCTTTTATCAAACTTATTTATTTAAATTACATTATCTGATCAAAAAAAAAAAAAAAGAAAGAAAGAAAGAAAGAAATAAAACACCTGGCCCACCTAATCCAGAGGTGCTAAAGAGAAATGATCCAAGGAAATGAAGCTCTCTGTTTAGACTATCAGATGGGACATGATCAAAGGTATATCCTGGAGTTCTGATGCATACAACCGCAAGGCAATATTTAACAAATTAAGAAGGATAAGAAAGGTAACCTAAATAAATAAATAAATAAATAAATAAATAAATAAAATTGAGCTTTAAGCCTCAATGTACACATAATTTTAATGGAACGTCCTTATTGGTGCATGAATTTGTGTCTACTTTCTGCATAACTTCTGATGCTAAGCTTGCTACCTTGGCCATCTGCAGACTCCTAGGACAGAGTTTAGTCTTGAGCATTTATAGAGGAAGAACAGAGAAGACAATTTAGAACAAATTATTTCATCTTTTCCTTATAAACTTAGTTTTAACGTTACAGAACTGTTATAAATGGTTAAGATATTATAAAAGTATGAACAGTTTAAATAAATCAAATATACTTCTAGACTTGTAGAGTGGCTAAATTAATAGCTTAAAATAGTAAAGTCCATTTAAGATCATTTAGAAAAACAATTAAAATTATTTTAAAACACACAGAATTCTAGATGTGAAGGTATTAATATATTAAAATATTAACGTATTATTCTAATGTATTAATACATCAAAAATAATTTCAAATTTCATGTGGTAGTAAGTCTAATGTTATATTCTCTAGATGACCCATAATCCCTTGGAAATCGTATTCACAAGGGTGAGATGAAGAATGAAGTAATACATGAAAGGTAGCGGATAGAATAACCTTCAGCTATACTCTATCAATCAGACTAGTAAATGATGTATTTAGAAAGATAGTATATATTGAATAGACTAAGCAGAAATATGTAGTATATTAAATCATCCATTAAATAGAATCTAAAATGTATTTATTTTATACATCATACAATCTGAGTATTTTAATTAATTGCTTTTAATAAACACTTGCATAGTGCTTGATTTAATGTCACTTAAATGCCTATTTGTAAGTAAAAAACCATTACGACTTTACATTTATAAAGTAGGACCCCAATCTTGCAAATGTATCCATATAGATTGATTCTAGTGCCACACTGTCCTCAGTAGGACATTCTGAAAAACATAAAAATTCAAAAGAAACAAAAGGAGGCTCTGGATGTGATTTACTTTTTTTTCCCTTGGGACATGCCAAAAACACTCTTGCCAGAATTCTGCATACAAATGGCTGAAGAAAAAATAAATAAATAAAAGGAAGTATGGGCTGGACCCATACTCAGTGCAAGACATTTCCCTACTGGCACCTCTGCAGATGCTAAAGGCAAATTCTGGCTCTGATCCCTGTTAATGCTTTCAGAGTATTTCACGTCTGCTCACACACACATTTTAGTACTAACATTCACAAACAGCCGTAAAGTAAAAGACACGAGTTACTGGAGACTGATGGAGACTGATGTTGGGGAAAGGGGAGGAAAGGTTCATCATTTGCCATAGTACTAATTAGTACATAGTACTATCTAAGATTTTCCCTTTAAAAATGATATGGTTCTCTCCTGTAGGTTATAGCTATCAACTAGTCATGACAATGACATTTCTAGAGGAGAACTTTATCAGTGTCAGCACTCACTGAAGTCTTATTCCTGTCTCTCTCCAAAATCCTGGATTATTCCTCATTTCACAAGACATACTTTCTATTTTTCATGTTTGTTAGTTAATTATGTCCCTCTTTACAAGTGCTACAGTTTCTGACATAAATTTCCTGATCTAAGACTTTTAAACCTACCTTAGAAAATTGTACAGATAGAATGTCTTTTAAAAATAAAATAGGTAAGGAATAAGAGTAATTTTATACAATATACCTTCTTATTCCAGAGTGAAATACTCACAAAAGTGTCAAAGTAAACACTGCAGAAGAGTTGGGTGAAGAATCTAATCCCACATCTCATAAGTAACAGGTTCTTTTTCTTAAATGTTCCTTTCTAGTTGTCGAATTCAGACTACCAATTAGAAAACTCGTTCATCACCAAGATAACCACTAGGTCTGATCTTTTCCCTCCAACCTATTTTATTCTCTGTTTCTTCCTGTTTTGACTCTTTGTTTCTGTCAGTTTTTCTTTGATAAGTATCTCTTTTTTTTTCAGTCATTCCCTAAACACATCCTTTTGCAGTCCCGAAATGATTTCTTTCCCTCTTTCTATTTCAAAGCAAAGTTTATCATTGCAAATAGTTAATATGAAATATAAATGGTCATACTACAGTTTTATATAATCAAGTAGCATCTTAAAATGTTTTAAGTAGAGAAAAATAAGTGAAGCTAGCACACAAAATGCAAAAAATATTTTTAAAAATAAGTCTGGAACATGGTGCTTAACTTCACAGAGTAGGTGTCTGCTATGGACAAGCTGTGCTAGCATTATGCATGTCACTGCATTGTATATTACTTTACTTTAAACTCTGCCAGGGAAATTTTTGGTAAATTTTGGAGAGTATAATCTGGGATAACTGCTTCTACCAATTCATTAATGAGCCAGTCTTACAGTATTAGAATAAATAGATTGCAATTACAATACTTCAGAAGTTTACAATATCTTCTCCTAGAATTTCTCAAACATACAGTTTTTGAAATTTACTGAACTTTAAAATATTCTAGTTACAAGACTAGAAGCATAAATATGATTTCAGAAGACATTTAAGAAGGTCATGATAGCTGGATCTCATCTAGCCTCTGATCCTCTACTTATCTGATTTCTAGGTTATTATTTCATTATTCTTTCTTCTTCCTGGAGAATACGTATTTATTCTGTAAGAATCATTAGTCTTCTTTTTTCATGTGTTATATTAAGTAACAAAGCACATTAAGTTACAAAATTTGCTCATGATGCATTAAGGATCCATGAACTAGACTGTTCCTAACTCTCTTCAAAGAGATGAAACAGCCTAAAACTCTTCTCAAAGACAGTTTCACTGAAAAATCATGTATTTCTATGAAAAAGAATTAATTGCTTTCAATGAGATAGCATTTCAATTAAAAAAAGAAAAAAGGCAAACCAGAACTACATTCTTAAGAATTCCTTGCTGCTGGAATATGGATTTCTATACCCTTAAGAAGTGAGAGCTTCCATTAACAATCTCTAATAAGGAATTACACTGCTGTCTGAAACTAATTACAAAATCAACCATTTCAATATAGTTAAAGTAATGAGGCTGGGCATACCCAATATTGCCTTTGGTCAACTTTTATTTCATTTGTAAGCTAATGGCAATAGTTAAACCTAAAAATTCCAAAATAATATATATATAATCACAATTATAAAATATGTTGTTATCTATAGGAAAAAGTTCTACTTCAAAACAAAATTTTATTAATGCATCTTTTTAAATGATATTTTAGTAATAAGAAGTGTATTTGTATAGGTTTTTATTTAATAAATTTAAGATCAATTATATTTAATATTTCTTATCTTTATCTCAAGCCTTGAACTAGTTTATCAAATTCTTATCTTATATGAAATCAGCTGTTGCTTAATGCATGCTTAAACTAAGAAAAAAGCAAAATAAACACTATTTGCTTGCCAGAGATTTTCACTTAAAAATCAAATACATTTCTAAAGTACTCAAAGTGTTCTTATTAATTTCAGGGAAAAAAAATAGATTTTGAACTTCAGATTTTGGAAAATTAATCTTGAGCAAGCTAGGCTTGACACTAATTGGTTACAATGCCTATGATAACAAACTGTTAAAAGGGTGGACTTAGAGTGTCAATCGTCAACCAACTGGTTCTATCAATAGCTAAATGCTTATTTAAGCAAGTTGTAGAGGTAACCTGATAAGGATTATGAGTTATTTTGTTTGCCTGGCTTGCCTTTTTTTTTTTTTTGGGGGGGGGAGGTAGAGAGGAGGTAGTAGGATACATATAGCAAGATATATTTGATCTAAAAAATAGTACTCTGAGGTGCCTCTGTACAAATACATGAGGGTTGGGGTATAAACAGGAGAAGTTAGAGGTCTTATGCAGTGCATAGATATGATCTCATTACAATTGCAGAGCCATGATCGGGAAGTTGCATGACTGGAATACAATCATGGATGACTACAGGCTCTTTAGGTAAGATAGGCCAGGAAGGCAAGGTGGTGAAGTTGCTGTTTATGTGAAAGGGCACATGGAATGTATTGAACTCTGCCCGGGGGTATGAAGAGTAAGTTGAAACCTTATGGATAAGGATTAAAGGGTGGAATAACGTGGAGGACACTGCTGTTGGAGTTCATTACAGACCACCTTACCAGGAAGTTGATGAGGCCTTCTACAGACAGCTGCATAGGCCCTGGTTCTTGTGGGGGACATTAATCCCTCTGATATGTGCTGGAGGAACAACACAGCAAGGCACAAACAGTCCATGACATTCTTTGAAAGCATTGATGATAAACTCCTGATACAGGTTCCTCCAATGAGGAAAGGTGTACTGCTGGACCTTGTGCTAACAAAAAAGCTTGGTTGGAGTTGTAAAGTTTGGGGGCCATCTTGGCTGCAGTAACCATAAGATGGTGGAGTTCAGGATCTTGCAAAGAGGAAGTAGGGCAAAAGTTATGATCACAAGTCTGGGCTTCGGGAGAGCAAACTTTGGTATTTTCAGGGACATTTTTGGAGGAATCCCATAGGATAAGACCCTAGAAAAAAGAGAAGTCCAAGACAGATGGTTAATATGCCTTCCTCCGAATGTCAGAGTGCTACTTCCCAAGGAGCAGAAAGTTGAGCAAAGGTGGCAAGAGACCTACATGGATAAGCAAAGAGCTAACAAAACTTAAGAAGGAGGTACACAGAAGATGGAAAAAAAGGACAGATCACTTGGGAGCATTGTAGGAGCCTTCAGGAATCATGAAGGGAGGCAACAATGAGGGCCATTTGGAATTAAATCTGACAAGGGATGTCAAGCATGGCAAGGACTTCTTTAAATTCCAGTAGCAAAGGAAAACTAGGAAAAATGTGAGCCCTTTCTGAATGAGGCAGGGTGCCTGGTGACGAATGATACAGAGAAGGCACAGATAATGAATGCCTTATTTGCTTCAGTCTTTACTGCTAAGGCCAGCCTTCAGGAATCCCAGACCCTGGAGACAAGAGAGGAAGTCTGGAGAAAGGAAGGCTTTGCCTTGGTTAAGGAAGATTAGGTTAAAGATTATTTAGGCAAACGACACCTACAGATTCATGGAACCTGGTGGGATGCACCCATGAGTTCTGAGGGAATTGATGGAAAGCATTTCCAATCATCTTTGAAAGGTCATAGAGAATAAAGAGGTGTCAGAGGCCTGGAATAAAGTTAGTCTTCAAAAAGGACAAGAAGGAGGACTGAGGAAACTAGAGGTTAGTCAGCCTCACCTCCGTTTCTGGAAAGATGATGCAGCAACTCATCCTTAATGCCATCTCTAAGCACATAGAGGAGAAGAAGGTGATTAGGCACAGTCAGCATGGATTCACCAAGGGGACATCGTGCATAACCAATCTGATAACTTTCCATGATGGAATGGGTGACTGGTAGATGAGGGGAGAGCAGTGGATGTTTTCCACCTTTATTTCAGCAAGGCTTTTGACACTGTCTCACACAACATCCTCATAGGTAAGCTCAGGAAGTAAGGGTTAGATGAGTGAATATGGAGATGGATTGAGAACTGGCTGAATGGCAGAGGTCAAGGGCTTGTGATCAGTGGTGTAAAATCTTCCTGGAGGCCCGTAGCTAGTGGTATCCCCTTGGGATCCATATTGGGTCAATCCTGTTCAAATGATCTGGATGAAGGAACAGAGTACACACTCAGCAAGTTTGCTGATAACACCAAGCTGGGAGGAGTGGTACGTACCCCAAAGGACTGTGCTGCCATTCAGAGGGGCCCAGACTGGCTGGAGAGTTGGGCAGAGAGGAACCCATGAGGTTCCACGAAGACAAGTGTAGGGTCTGCACGTGGGGGAAGAATAACCCCAGGCATGAGTACGGGCTGGGAGTTGACCTGTTGGAGAGAAAGGGCTGAACATCCTGTTGGACTACAGAATGACCATGAAACAGCAATATGTCCTTCTGTCCAAGAAGGCCAATGTTCTCATAGGCCGCATTAGGAATAGTGTGGACAGCAGGTCAAGAGAGAAGGGTCCTTTCCCTCTGCTCAGGTCTGGAGATGCCACATTTGGAGGATTAGGTCCAGTTCTGAGCCCTCAGTATAAGAGGGTCATGGAGCTGGTGGAGAGAGTATGATGTAGGGCTGATTAAGAGATGATTACGTGACTAGAACATCTCTCCTAGGAGGTTGAGGGAGATGGGCCTACCCAGCCTGGAGAAGAGACAGCTGAGAGGGGATATTATCTTAAGGAAGGATGTCAAAAGAATGGGACCAGGCTCTTCAGTGGTGCCCAGAGGCAGGACAAGAGACAAATGACCACAAATTGAAACACAAGAACAAAGAAGTTCTGCATGAATTTGAGGAAAAACTTGACTGTGTGGGCAACAGAACTGTAGCACAGGCTACCCAGAGAGGTTGTGGAGTCTCCTTCTCTGGATATTTTCAAAATTCACCTGAACACCATCCTGAGCAATGTGCTATAGGTGACCTGCTTGTGTAGGGGGCTTGGGCTAGATGATCTCCAAAGGTTTCTCCTGACGTTAAACGTACTGTGTAATTCTCTGAGCTTCAGGGAAGCAGGCATGTGGGGAGATGCCTCATCCTCTCTCCTTCTGACATAGGCACCCAACACTAATACATCAACCGATGTGCTTGTGGATCACAGTGGCCAGGTTGGTGATATTAGCTTTGAGTCCAGTCACAGCTATGCTTCACCAGGCAGGGTTGAGCAATGACCCAACTCCGTCCGCTTCCAGCTGCCAGAGAGGCACTGGAAAGGCAACAGGCTGCTGCTGCTCACTGGGCAGAAGTTATTATTAAATCCTCAGCAATAAAATAATAAAAATATTACATTGGGAAAAAGAAGAGGTATTGTACATTTTTAATTTTTTTCTATATATATTTTTTACTTTCCTATTTAGTTCTAATTTAGTTGTGTTAGCATATTTCATATTCAAGAAGCTGAGGAAACAGAGGCATGAGGCAAATCATATGTGTATTTTTTATCTAACTTTATTATAAGGTCTGAGTGGTATAGTGAGACCACCACTTTCATTTTTTTCTTGAGACACGGAAACTCACTCACTTTTACGACTTTTTTTTTTCTTTCTTTTTTTTTTCATTGCAGACAGTTTTAAAGCCAAATATATAATTTAAAGATGTGTTGGAATAACCAAATTTTGGTATGGAAATTTAAAGTACTGGATTGTACTTTCCAGAATTTGTTACTTGTTGATATTAGTTTTTTGGGGAAAGAAGGCACTAATAACAAAAGACAAACCAAAAAACATGAATCAAGCTTCAGAAAGAAGATTTTTAAAAATCTTCCATCTTAAAAATATAGCAACTGGAACATCTTAGGCAGAAAATTTTATTTCTTTTGATCTCAGGGACTACCATATTTTGACAGTTAAAAATCTATGCAATAATAATGAGATCCCTTTGAACATCAGTAGTCTGGCCACATCCCTTGTTTTCCATGAGACTTTTAGTTTAATGGAAATACATAAGGTTATGTTTTAAGATAGCGGTGAGATTTGTGAATGTCTTCTGTCTAATATATTAAGAATATTCTTATGAATAATCATCAGATGTAGGAAAATAATATTTATAAATTTATTTTTAGTCAATATTGCAAATATTCCTACATTCTGAAAAGAATTGTATCTATTTATATGTTTAGAAATACACTTGCAATTTGCAACACCAACTCTAATTACAGTTATGCTTTTGTTGACATTACCTGAATCCATTATAGAATAAAAATATCTTAGAACACAACTGCTTACAATACTGCCATATCAAATGTTATTATAAATAAAATGCTTCGGTGAATTACTTGAGAATGTTTATAGGGTCTGTGCAGTTCTTTAACCCTCACCCTCATGTTTATTGTTAGAAAGAGAGATCAGTTCCAATCATTTTTTTTCCCTGTATAAGGACTATATCATGCTTCCATCAAGCGAATGTCAGTATGGGTGTTTTAAAATAATCTCTGCATTACTCAGAAAGATTTATTCAGTAAAAGTGTAAGTAAATTAATCCAATTTATTTTGCCAAAATTATACTTGGCACATGACAATAAACTAAAATGCACTGTCTTTTATATCCTCTTATTCCTACACTTGATTTAAATGTTCTTCTCTCCATATGTTCTTGTCTCCAAATGTTCAATCTCTCCATATCAATAGGCATTTATTAATTCTGATTATAGTTATTCCATGCAGACAAGCATTTTATGAAAGATATGCTGTACTCCTGTAACAACAATGCTTAACATTTATATACTGCAGCCTACCATTTTTTCAAGTTTATCTCACCAAACGGAGGACTTTTTAACTTGACAATGGAAGAAAATGATCAAGGGAAGATGTTATAATTCTCCGTAAGGAAAAGAGGATCACTTCTAAAGACAATTGCCTTGGAGACAGATAACTTTGAAGTTAGGAGTTTTTCAGTATTCCCTGAAATGTGTGTTTGACCTTTTTTCTGGTGATATATTACCCAGTCAATCAGACTACTGCAGTTTTGGGCAAGAACTGGATGAAGAGCATCTTAGCGTGGGTCTCCTTGTGAAAGTGGTGTAGGAGCACAGCTGTCAAGCTGTGTTGGTATATTGAGAAGAAACTCACAGGTTGCTTAAACGCCCTGTAGTTCAGGGCAGTTCCAACATCAGACATAATTACTAGCATATTGCAAGCAGAACTATTTCCATACATTTACATAGGATTTACATATAATTACACTTCTACCCAGCCCAGAACGTGTAAAGCTGCTGACTAATACTAGGTGGCAGTGTCAGCCCCTCGCTGGCTATTGGCATTGTACTCTATGAGAAGTTCAGGAGAGAGAATTCTTCAGATTCAGATTGAAAGAAAGAAGCAAAGTAAGGCAAAAATTGTAACCCAGAGTGTCAACCATTCTTTTTTTGTGAAGCCTATGAGCATGATACTGCAAAAAGAATGGACAATATGGTAAAAGCTGCATGAGAGATGGCTTAGTGATAGTCAGCTAAAACAGCGTAAACAGTTCAATTTATGACCCAATATGATGTATCTGATTTTACCTTAAGAAAATTAAGAAGTACTCCATGCTATTTTGCCAGAGGAATGTATGAGAAGAATTCTGCAGGACATCATTGAGGATTTCCCTGTATGACCCACCAGTGAGGAAGTGGGAGATGGAAAAGAGGAAGATAAAATTCACAAGAATTAATCTGTGCAGAAATGCATAGTGGCGTCTTGTTAGTTGCAGTCAGAATAGAGTCATTTGTTGCTCTTTCTGATTAGTGTCTTTTTTTTTTTTACATGAAGAAATTTGCCAAAGCTATACAGAAAATACAATAAATAAAACTTTTCTTTTCCTTTTACTTTTCTTGATTCCTCCAGGCATTTATGTTCTATTTAATTTTCAAGTACTTATATCCACCTTTCTAATCACCAAGTCCATGCAAGTATATTATTTTACTTCCTACAGTTCAATAATTTCATGAGATTTCATTGTATTTTTTTTTCCTTTCGCAAATATTCATTGAAGTTTCTGATCATTACACTTTATGTGCTAATCTATAAAGTACATTCATTATACGTTTGAAGGGAGAAAAAAATCTACTCTGGTCTTATACATAGATGCAAACACTCTAAACACACAGAAAGAAAATGCAATATGGTTACGAATTATAATCATATGAGCCTAACATAAAATATCGGAATATTTTTTGGTTTAATGCTATAAATTTGCTAATTCTTCTTAAATCATGGTAATTGAGGTTAAAATGCTTATATTTAACCACCAAAAATTTAGAAGCAGATAATTACTAAATAAAAGACAAATCTTCCTATTCTTTTCTTCCACTTACCCAATTCTTTCATCTGAACTTTTTTTTTTTCTTCTAATAACAGACAAACCATGTAATCGTTTGATAAAAATTCAGCTCAAAGCAGCTATCTTGCTTCTTAGGCTGTGTACTATATGATCTTTATTCATTTTGGCTTGTTTTCTATATAGTGCAATTTTCTAAGAGCTACGTTACCTTTCCATCCTTCCTCTTGGGTAACTATGCAGACCAATAGATGAAATGGCTCACATCCAGGCAACAGTGGAATATTTAAAGTCAGCCAGCAGTTCCTCTAATACAGCATAATTTGATGGGTAAAGCAGGGCCAAGATACCGAAGTTTTACAACACTTTTCGCTACAACTTTCCATTCTGAAGCTATTTCTGATTTACCATTTAGTAGCTTCATGCTTTTCCTGTGTGGCATATGTTAGATTGTTGCTAGAGGCCAAACAACAAGGAGGTATAGACTATATATGTGTTGCTGTAATGATACTTTTCCTGTTACATGCGAAATACAGCTTGTAACCTGGGAGCCATTCATTGTTAAAAGCATTTAGAATGTATTTGCTACCATATTTATTCAATTCTCTTTGTATTGTGATAGATTCAGTTCTGAAATGTCTAGAAGTGGAAACTCCTGCACCAAGCACAGATTTTTTTTCACCTAAATGTCCAAATGACATTTTTCTCAATAATATTTATTTGATTTGGTCCAGATTTATTTTGATCCAAATTCTTTTTTTTATTTGTATTGATCCAGAATAATTCTTGTTCTGGGTCAATATATAACTTTCTGATGTTTCTTTTCTGGCATGCAGGAGTTTATATATTTAAACTCCTGTTCATCTGTAAGTTTTATCTGAATGGATATGCCTATCCTATGGACTTCAGTAGAAGTGAAGCAACAGTTATCTCAAGAACTAGTAGAAGCTTGTGAAAAAATCCAGTTCAACTAAAGTTAACTTATTCTGCTTTTCACAATTTCCTTTTCCCTCCCCATCACCTTGCTTTGGCATTTGACTAAATTGAAGCACCTCTTATTTGACTACTTGCTGTATGCAGTATTGAAATATTCAATCTCTGCAATGAGAAACTTATAAGAAGATGAGAAGTGCAAAGGATCAGGAAAAAAATGAATAACTTACTAGAAATCATGAAAGTGGCTACTGGCAAAACCAAAACCCACAGCAGAACTGAGGTTTCCTGACTCTATACTGCTGACCTATTTGCTGAATGACAATGTTTTCCATCAGATACTGAGTCCACTCTGCATCACATAAAATAAGGTACTCAGTCTCCATAACATCTAATAAAAGGATTAAAGGTTCTCTATTAATATAAGGCCTCATTATTACATTGCTGGAAGTTAATGTGCTCTTCACTCTGACAGCAGCCACCCAGGCACTGGTTTGTTTCAGACATACTTTGGTGCAGTCAGAGATGATACCTTCTTACTTGCTAAGTCTTTTATGTTAGGACAGAAGAGCTGTTGAAGTGTAAAAAGTAAATTGCTTATTTTATTACTTTTATTGAATTTACTGTGAATAATGGGGTGCATTTTGGATAAGGAATGCTGCTTTATGCCCTACAAACTACTTTTGGAAACTGAAATAATAAATCTCGTAAATTGCATATTAAAATAGTAAACTGCACATTTGTTAGACATCCTCATTTATTTCCATAAAAACCTCTCTAAAAACAGGAGACTATTTGCCAAGGAGTCCATCAGGTGAGCCCATATGTTATTGATTCCTGTATTGCTCTGCATCATTTTAAAATAGCATCAAAACTGTAAAACATAAAGTCTTGCACTTTAATGTGCTTTAAATCCATTTCTTTCATTCCACATCATCTGTGGCAAACAGGCATGCAAAGCCTGCTTGGCTCATTGAATAGTTAAGGTCAATGCTAGGTCCTGTTCTGAGATCCTGATGTCATTATTTACTCAACATAGAGTCAATTTCTGGTTGTAAGTAACCAACTTATAATCAGCTGAGGGAAATAGGAAAGCATAGCAATTATACAGAGAACTTAGAAGCATCTAGTCCTATTTACTTATATATTTATAAGGAAGATGCAATATTGGGCCCACAAGCTATGCACCTTTCCAACCTCACATGCACTATACTGAAACATACTACTGGGCACACTGGTGAGAGAAACTTGAGTTTGACACAAGTATTCCAGCTGTGTGAAAAGCCTTTGTGTCTAATGTCTCATACTCTGCACCTTACCAGCAATATTAGCTATAACACACAGCTAATATTGATCAGACAAGTTGTCTTCAGCACCTTTCCCAGAAACATATAGACAATTTGAACTCAGACTCCTGAAAGGAGTTCCAGTACTTTGTGAGTATGTTGTGGCAATCCAAATGAGGCAATCTTCATCTCAGCAACACAGCTTTTTTTCATGCCGACCAGGAAACTTCATCTGCTTCTTATCCTGGACTCATAAAGACTTTATAGATAAAGCAAGAATACATGCAAAATAGAAAAGTATAATTTTGCTTTTAAATCACAAAAGTTTAATAACTCAAATGAAATTTTCAGCTGGGACATTCTTTGCATTTCTTCACAACACCTTTCAGCTGTAATGATATGCCACTGAAAATAAGCAAACTTGGTATTTATTAAAGGAAATTAGTTCTGTTCTTCTCACTTCATTAGCTGCAGTAGCTTTTTATTCTTTCTTTTTAATAAATTCTTGCTTAGTTTTCAAGATCTGATTAGATTGCTCGCTATCATGAGTTTTGAATTATAAAAGCATCTATCACTAGCTTTTAGGACAACCTAACAATTTTTTTTTTAATATTAAATGTCTTAAAGCAACTATGCTTTAACAGTCCTGCAAACAAAAGGTTCTACTTATAAGAAACATATATAAAAATAAGCATATCCTAAAACAAAACTGCCAGGAACTCTAGTATTATGAAACTGAATTATAAAATCAATTTTTGTGCATTTCACATTTTACGTGCTTTTTGAAGCACAGAGATAGTTATGTCGTAACCACTTTTCCACATTGAACTTATTAGAATATTTTGAATAAGACTTTTTTTTTTTTTTTTTACCATTGTATATGATGGAAGCAGTTCTTTAAGCGTAAAGACTCATAAAACTCAAATGAAGCTGCAGAAATTTTCCTGTCTTGGCTTTTTTCTTTATTTAAGAGAAAACCTTGACTAAGAAACCAGGAAGCTCAAAGTTCAAAAATACGTGAGCATAGGTATATACATATACAAAAAAAATACACATACATACATGTATAAATGAGATCTGAATTAATTGTTTGTTATATGCCGCATGCTACAAGTACTGTAAACCAAATCATTCTTACTAAAGAGCTAAGTTCTTGTTGTCTTCAATTAGTGACTTAAGAGAAATATGGTGTTTGAAAAAATATCATTAGCATTAGCAGACTTATTATACTCTTTCAATTCTTTACCCAACATGGATTTTTTAAAATATTTTGGAAGGTTCATAGAATTTTGCTCTGTCCTTATGTCAGTTTTGGACATTTTACATGTGTTCTTAGCTAAAAAGATAAAATGACTTATCTGGCTTATAGATCTTATATTATCTATCTTGATTGTAAAGCTTCTGCATATCAAGAGACTTTATTTGCAGCAGGGTATGGCTTTCCAACTAAAATACCTTTTCAGTTGCTATATCTCACATAATTTAATTACATGGAAAGATATCCTGAAATGTAGTCCTACTAATATCACTGAGTCTTGATAATGCATACTTGCAGAGGAAGTGAAAAGGAACAGAAAGAAAAAGAAGTCTTAGAAATTTCCAATAAATATTTTTATCAGCTCTCTCCATACATTAATATAACTATTATGGATAATTCTTAGGCAAAAAGGGCAATATTTAATTTTATTGGGATGTGAGTTCTAAAGACATAAGAATAACTCTACTGGGTCATTCTAATGGTACCTCTAGCTCAGTGTCTTAACAGTGGTCAGCAGTAGTTCCTTAGTAAAGTAACATCGTAAATGTACAGAAATTGCTTTTCAACTTTTTTCAACTTCCACAAAGTAAATAGAAGCAAAGTTAAGAGTTAGTTCATCTCAGAGCCTGAATGACTTCCCTTTGACTGTGTTTGCTGGAAGCAAATGACTGAGCACTTCTATCACTGGATACATATCAAGAAGGTGCATTTCAAAAAGCTTGTTTTGGTTATACATGAACATACTTATACAATTACAGTTCTCTGTTTTTTTTTTTTTTTTTTTTTTTTTTNTTTTTTTTTTTTTTTTGGTTACGGGCTTCAGGTTATCTATTTATCCAACCAAGTAATATAAGCAATACTTTTTTTTTCTCTTTCTTTTTTTTTGACTAGTTAAAAACATTACAAGCGACATACCCTTTTGATAATTAAATCCAATCTTGTAAGAATGTAGATGAATATTAGTAGAATTAATTTGCATAATGAATACTTTTAAGAAAGTTTTGATCACTAGCATGTAGGAAAAAAAAGCTAAATTCATTAAATAAATTATTCATTGCTTTTTTGTTGCTGATGTTAATTATTCAGTCAGCTTTGAATGTAACAAGTGACAAGCCTCATGTTCAGCAGCTTTATTTGTGTTTCAAAACCAATGAAACTCTCTACTTCTTTGCAGGGTTACCCCAAGCATTTATTGTTAGAATGGTGATTTCTGCTCTGGCAATCTTCTTTCATGAATAAGTTTTCCTTGGTTGACAATAGTTCATCTTTTTTAATAAAACATGTTCTTAATGCTTATAGGTGAAATTTTTAGTCCTGTTTCTCTCAGGGCAACATTCTACAAAAATTTCACTTGGCTCTTTCTGGGAAGCCCAATTAATCTAGGGATAAAATTAATTAAAGGCATATAATAAGTTGAGCCTTTTGAGCTTTTCTGCATGTTTCTTTCTGTATATTTCTGACATCTTTTATACATTTTTTTTTAAACTTAATACAAAATATTGTGGTTAGGAAGAAAATAAAAGTTATCTAACCTTTTATGGACTCTATGGACTCAGATTTCAGATCAAATCCACACTTAGCATGCCTTGAAAGCACTTTTTGGAGTCTCCTCAGGTGTTTTGCTAATTTCAATATATGATTATGGGATTATTGCAGTAAAATGGGTGGCTAAACCAAAGTTGGGTATAAAAAAACATTTCCAGAAGTACATCTACGTGATATTTACTGCTATGGTTTATGCCCTATCCCTTAACTTTTTTTTTTTTTTTTTGGCTTACCTCTAAGAAGATCTAATTTAATATATAATTTCTGTCTGTTGTGATATTCTGCTTATTAACTACACTGTGAAAAGTTCTAGAGGTCAGAGTTCATTTTCATAGGGCACATTCACATATAATGATAGAGTGGCATCTATACCCAGACCTCAAAAATTTAATTCATGTTAAAATGTGTGCTGTAAATTATGTAGTCCTTCTGTAACTCCTCCCTTGACAGCTGCAAGGACTGGATCAAGTTTTGGATCACTAATAAACAGTATTGAATTCTTACCTAAACACCAGAGAAAACCTTAAGCTGAACCATGTTCAATGAGCTTTATATTCCCACTGCCAAATAATTAATCAGTTGGCTTAACAAAACATTGATTTCTTTTAGAGGGAAAGCAAATGGATGACACAAATCAAAACAAGATAATATGTCCCCTTGCCCCCCCACCCACCCACCTTTTTTCTCCTCTAACTTCTTGGAGAGACAGCTACTTGGTGATTTCTCATTACTGACATCCTGCCTGATGTATGTAGCAGTAAACTCTAAAGCTAACTAACACTTAAATGTATAATGGTCAGTATCTGCTGTCAATAATCTTTTTTCTTCCTACAAGCTACTCTTGATCTTAAGCAAATTGCTTACTAGCAAACTTACAGGAAACATGCAGGAATATAGGTAATGCTTGGGGCCAAAAAACTTTTTAATGCTGTCCCCTGCCCTTGTATTTGATTTATTACCTTTAACTGAATGAACTTTCACCACAGGAAGAAAGTTGATTTACTCAAACTTTTAAAAAAGTTTTTAAAATGTTATACTTCTCTTTTCTTAATCATTCGCTGTTAAACTATTTTAACAAAAATGGCCAAACACAGTAAAATATAAATGTATACTCATTTAGTTATAACAATTAATCGTGCTTAATCTATGTCAGATGATAGTTCTCTTCCTTCAGAGCAACAACCCTGCTGGAAGTGGCAGGACTAAATTTCCTAGGTGAATTAAATTTAGCAAAATAGATATTCAAAGAAGTTTCAGAAAGGCAAAGTGAGTGTACTAATGATCAATACTATTGACGGAGAAGAGAGGAGGAGTATAGAGGTTCTTGAGTTTTGTATTCTTATTTTTCATTGACACTTTCTTTTTTGTTCCTGGAAGCCTAATGTTTTGAGTCCCTTAGTTCATTTCCTGTACTATTTACAGCTCTTCCCATCCTTGACTTTCCTGCTGCATCCATCTTCATTATAAAGAGAAGTATGACAACATATATGCTAATATCTATCTTACTAAAGTAAAACTGTTAAAACCAAATTGTCCTGGCAGTCTAGTGATTTGAGTGTATCATTTGGAGTTTGTATGGAAAAAATACAAGGCATGAAGATTTTAAAAAAGGAACCCTAGGTGTCAGAAAATACTAGGTGTTGGAAAGTAGCTGTGGTTCATGGATCAGATTTGGAAAGTCTATATTGTTTTACTTAAGAGAAAACACACCTTGAAAACTAATTCCTCACCACAATCTACAAATTCATTTCAAAAACAGCATCACCTGTTCACCAGGAACAAAAAGACAAAGTTTCATAATGCTAGTAATGTCTAAAATCTTTTAAATTGTTCTAATTAATTATCAAATATCTTGAGCCTCTTTCCCCCTGAAGTTCCTTTTCTGTTTTACATCAAAACTCACTGAAAAATCCTGCCTTTTTAGAATTTTCATTTTGATTTTCAGAAAGCTTGGTTTTAGTTTGGCAAGAGTAGGTAACCTCTTTTGTGTCAGAGAGACTACAACATTGTCACTGAAGGGCTTGTCTGAATAGTCTAATGTGCTTCCACAGCTACTAGACTTACTCCTATCATACAGATTAGTTTAAACATATGGCCATACATGCTGACTCTGATTTAATTTTCTCACATTCAGCAGCAATAAAAATCAGCAAAAACAACATGCTCAAATATCCCAAAGGCCTACAAATTGAACAGAAATTTCAGAATGCACTGCCTTTGAGAAAGGAATCTGAGCAGCAGGTAAGGCAAATCTGTCTGTCTTCTCTAGCTCCCCTCATGGGAATAATAGAAACACGGGTCAGTGCCTATTTCCTCTCTTTTAGGGTCTGTTCCTTGAATACACATCTCCAAGGTGCAGTAACGACTTTGGAATTCGAAAGCTAATAAAATCTTAAACTGAAGAAGGTCACTGAATGGTTCTCTGAAAGACAAGTTGATTACCAACATTAGGTCTCCCTTCCTTAGAAAAATGGAAGCAGACTTCATCTCTGACAAGCATTGAGTCTTATCATTTCTGAAGAGAAGTCAAATGCCATTTCTCTTTACTTGTCAAAAGGAAGAAATTATCCTCCCCAGCTACTCGTTATTATCCACCATCTGTGTGATAGCTTCCATAATTACTTACATACAGCGTCTTTGATAAGCCTTGTTCCTGATAAACAGAAAATAAAATTAACTCTCATACTAGATCAGTCACAGAGAAGAACTTGGAATAAATATAGCAGAGCTTTAATTTTTCTCTTTCAAAAACCTGACAAGGCAGCTGCTGAAACACACACTTAGAAATCTTTGTTTGGAAAGAAATTCTAAATGAAGCTACAGCCTTTGAAAACTAAATTTGCTGCATGGTCAATTGAAAGGAAATATTCGTTGTCTGCTTTATGAAATGAATCAACAACTAAAAGAATATAAGATAATGCGGAGTTATATGACTGTCAGGATTTGGGTGATTTTTTTACGTTTGTTTTGTTTTGTCACTGAATTTTAAAATCAACACCTGGATTAGACATTAGAAATGCATTCAGACAGCTTCTAAACAAACATATATATATATATATATATATATATAATTTTCACATTAATTCTACCCATCTGTTCCACCATACTTTAGTCTTTAAAGGTTAAGCCTGTGATGACAGGTCAGTTATTACCATATTAGTGGTTTATTGACGTTATAAATGGATAAAAAGTAAGAGGTAACCCATCCTTTCCGGAATAGAATAAATTTGAATAAAGAAATAAATCGGTATGTTCTTTAAAGCTTACCAGAAATGGTTTCATAGCTCCACTGACTGATTCATTGTATAGCTGTGTCGCTTAGGTTACAGAAGAGAGGAACCAAATCTTGTTGTCATTGAAAAAAATTATTATATTTTCATATCTATGAATATCAAATCTGAAGATGGAGTTTTAAACACAATCTCTTCATCGCTCATTTTAAATATATCTTTATAAAACTGACATTTAGTTTTTCATTGAGCCTGCCATTGTTCCACTGAAACTTTCCTGTTGTCTTCAAGTATAAGGTATCTGACTCTACAACCTAACCAATCTGAATTAAAAGTGATTAAAGATAGACATTGAATTGAACCTGCAAATAATCAGACATAAAGGAAAATTACAGGTGAACAGCTGGTATAGCCATACAGATTCTTTTAAAAGAGAAAAATTTTATCTCACCAATAACATCAAACTGAAAATAATCTTCAAGGAAAATATAGAGGAATGATAAATTTTAACAATGTTTTAACTATTTATTTTCTATTTAAGACTATTATTCACTTAAGCCTTAGAGAAAAAAATAGTACCTAAAGTAAAGAGATGAAAAATAAAGCATTTTGTGAATTATAACTGTAATTAAAAAGTGTGATTGCACTTTTATTTTATATCCATTTATTCTTACTCTTTAGGAAAAGCATAATGAATAAATTCATTTACACTAGTGTTCAAAAAACATTAAATTTTAGTTCATATTAGAGAATACTAAAGTGAATGTAAAACTGGTAAGTATGAATAGTTGCACTAAAATCTAAGAGTTACATTAATTAAACAAAGGATTAAAAAGCATATTGCATTACTTATAAATTCAGTAAAACTTGCTTCAGGAAGCAGAAATGTTTCAGACAATCTTGAGACCTTCCTCCACCCCAGTTTGTCATATGCATGTTTGTGATGTAGCATATTATTTTTAGCTATGTTTTATTCCTTCCTGTTAGACAAGCAAAAATGATATTAGATCATGTAGCAGAAGATCAGCATGTACAGCTTTTAGGGGTATTTGGGGTAAATATTTTTGTTTTTTTTATTCATTATTATTTACTTATTTTACATATTTTTTTCTAAGAAATAATTTTGCTGATATAGAAAAAATAGGGGAAAAAGTAAACAGAAATTCTTAACATAATTCTTGTGTCATAAGATCATAAAAGTTAAGTAAAAATAGTCAATATTACTTCATTTTATTAATTTATTATGAGTTTATCACTATAAATACAGTGCAAATACTGAGTAAATATATTTATTTAGGGGATTTGGGTGCTGCTTTGTTTCAATCACTGTAAAATATAAGAACTTTTTTTCATTTTGACTTCTGCAAACCCAAAAAGCCTTAAGAGCTAAAATAAAGCTTTCTTATTACCTGAAATATGTCCTAACCATTTTCAAAGGAAACCTTCATTAGCTAGACTTTGCTTAAGTATATGTGCAGAGCTTTGCCAAAAAAAAAAAAAAAAAAGGCAACAAAAAAACTCACTGTATTTCAGGCTTTAGGAGAAATGAAATATTTAAACTATCACACACACTTTTTGCTATTGTCAATAATCTCACATGCCAATATCTTGGAAAGGATAGTGTATAGTCCACCAAAATTTAGCAGAGAAGAAAGCCAATATCCTTGTCTATGTTAGGAAGAATGATATCAGCAGGCCAAGGGAGGTGATCCTTTCTGTCTACAACCCTGATCTACATCTGGAATTACACATCTGGAATTCTGTGACCAATCCTGAGTTTCCATATACAAGAGAGACTTGAACTTACTGCAGAAAGTCCAGTAAAGGACCACAGACCTGATTAGGGGACTGTAGAATTCAACATCTGGGAGAGTCTGAGAGAGCTGTAACTATTCGGCCTGAGAAAGAGAAGGATGTAAGAGGGTCTTATCAATATATACTAATACCTTAAAGGAGGGTTTCAAAGGGATGGAGACAGACTCTTCTCAGTGGGGTCCAGTGAGGTGAGGAGGTTGTTTGTTTTATCAAGAAGACATATTCATACAAAAGGCTTCTGAACATCTATTCAGACTTTCACAAATCAGTTATTCAAACTGAATAATCTGAATAATTTTGTTTGCCTTGGCCAGACTTATTTCATGGTGATATATGAGGTCCTGGAAACTGTACAGTGAAAGAAGATATGAATCTTGTCACAAGATGGCTGCTGTGACAATGGAAATATGAATATCACTGTTTACCCTGCCCCAGTATCATTTCTGACAGGTATTTTTAGGAGGAATTAATGACATTAGTAATGCAGTACTTACTTATGCCCTAATATGTCCTCCTCTCTTCTAAAAATCGGACTATGAGGAGATTCATTGAAATGATTCTTGGTCATCCTAGTTTTACCCCCCAACAAATTTTGCATTGTGAAACAGAGGGAAGTAGCATCTCGTGTAACCTCAACATATTAGCAAGAGACTTCTGTGGATCACAGAAACACCAAGGAGTTGGAAGTGCTGGAGATACATTTGACTGAATTTCTCAAGGAACACCGCTGAAATTCACCAGATGAGCATGATTCCAAAAACCTGGAGTGAATAGATCATCAAATAATATAAAACAGAAATGTTCTGGCTGAGAGACGGGAATTTTCACTTCTCGTTAAGAGTCTCTGTGGCATTAAATGTGGATATTATTTTTACATTTAAGATCAGAAAGCCTGATCTTAATGCTTCTGCAGCAGTGTACTTATTCACAAAACATGGTTTTTTAGAGACATTAAAAGCCACACAAATGCATATTCATTTTAAAAGCTAGAGAATTCAAACAACTCTCTATAAAAATCAAAAATGTAAAGTTTACCCCAATGTAAACCTTTCTAAAATTATTTTCCATCTATGTGCCCTGATGTTGGTCACTGAAGAGGCATCTGGAAAGCTTAGATCCTCGCACCTAATTAGAGATCCATGTTGCTACTGAGAAAGACTCAATAGAAAGTTGTGAACAATTGACCTAATCTTTGGATCAGTCACGAAGTTATTGAATAATACATTCTCAGTGATGAATTACATAGCGGTATGTATATATGTACATTCAAACATATATAAAAGTAGACAACCCATTCTTCAGCATTCAAAAATTAGCTTTGTATGTAGCGCCATTTAATTTCCCTACACATACACTGTTACAATTAAACCATTAACCATGATATATTTTACAGTAAGAATTCTATGTAGAAAAGTGGAACACAAACTGTGTAAAGTCCCAAATAGAGATATAAAAATATTTACAAGAAAGATTTATTCCTTTCAGAAAAGATAATAGTAGTTTAACAAAGAAATTATATGAATAATCTTGATGATGTTATAAAAGTTTCTTTCGTCCCACTTTCAATACTCAGCATTAAAAAAAAAAGGCAAAAAATAGAGTTAAGTTTTCTTTTGAGGAAAGATCTGAGAATGGAATATTTTGAATGAATGCAATAAGCAGGGAGAGAAGGACAAGGTATATAAGTGGCAATTCCCTTGCTGCCAACATTTTAAATACTTGTCTGATCATTTAGTGCTTGGTAAGTCTTGAAAAGAAAGCTAAAAAGAGTCCTTGAAATAAGATGTGCAAATACAAAGAGGGAAAAAAAAGGTAAAGAATATATTGAGGGGAAAATGCGCACGCACACACACACACACGCAAACAAAAAGAATAAATGAATTAAATTCATGTACATTTCAGTAGGGTTCAGTAGAGATATCCTTACTGTGCCATTTTCACACACGGAGGTCTGGAATCTCAGAAGGGTAAAGACACAGCATTGATATAATCTAAGCATAAGGCTTCCACATATTTTCTCAACTATTATCTTAATTTTACCTTGGACAACCATTTTTGATGTTAACAAAATGTATTTTTTATTGATTGATATTCTCAGTCATGTCTTTATGACAGAATGAGCATCCAGGCTTTTGTATATAAATCTTAAAATATATTGCCCTTATTTTGCCCCTATTCGTTTTTTTTTCTCTCTTTTCTTATATCTGTTTGTAATAACAACTGTTAGTGTTATCAACAAGTCTAGATTTGTTGGTAACGAGCTNCATCCAGGCTTTTGTATATAAATCTTAAAATATATTGCCCTTATTTTGCCCCTATTCGTTTTTTTTCTCTCTTTTCTTATATCTGTTGGTAATAACAACTGTTAGTGTTATCAACAAGTCTAGATTTGTTGGTAACGAGCTTTACCATGAAAAAAATGGTAAAAATTGTTCATGTGTTTACTAACTTTTGTATCTCTGTCCTGCTTATTGACAGAATATTTATTAATTAAAAAATCACATGTTGAACTTATTCCTCTTTACTCTGCCCTATATTTTATTATACTTAATGTCCAGAAAAATCAAATTGCTCTTTGAAGTTAGAGTCAAATTCATGAGGGACCTCATGAGGTTCAACAAAGACAGGTGCAGGGTCCTGCACCTGGAGAGGAATAACCCCAGGCACCAGGACAGATTAGGGGTTGACCTGCTGGGAAGCAGCTCTGTGGAGAGGGTTTTGGGAGTTCTGGTTGACAAGTTAACTATGAGGCAGCAATGTGCCAAAGTGGCCAAGAAGGCCAGTGGGATCCTGGCCTGCATCAGGAGGAGCATTGCCAGCAGGTCGGAGAGGTGATCCTGCCCCTCTACTCAACTCTGGTGAGGCTGCGTCTGGAATACTGTGTGTAGTCCTGGGCTCCTCACTATAAGAGGGATGTGGAACTTCCAGAGAGGGTGCAGTGTAGAGCATTTTGTGATGGTTAAGGTACGAAATAGTAGAATGTACTAAGAATTGTTAAACAGTTGAAGCAAAAATCTGCACAGTAACATTGTAGCAAAATTTAAATTGGCTGTAAGTTTTGCTTAGGGGCAGGGAGTTTAAAGAACATCTGGAGATTCTGAAATAACCTGCATTCATTTATGTTATTTAAGTTGTAAAATCATATTCAATCTTGACCCACTCAGGAAATCTAACATAAACGTCCTGCTGATTTTGACAGTCATACAGCAAAAACACCCTCTAATGAGCATTTAATAGTCACCAAAAGTTCTGCATTAAGTACAAAGCCCTTTTGATTACTTATTCCACTAATTTAAAGTAAATGCTTTTACAGATGGCATCTGTTAGGACGCAGAGCGTGTGCTGCATTTATATGTAGTCATTGAAAATAAATTCCAGCTTTAGTATAAAGATCCTACAAAAAAGATCAAACATGAAACATTGAGTAAACATTTATCAGTGATATTTTAAAGCTCTTTATAAAAGCTTATCCAATACCAGAATACAATTGTTGGAGTATAAGAAGTAGTTTAGAAATACTTTGGCAAATTAGCACCTAAAGAAAAATGATTGAGACAAAGAAAATAAGCTCTCCCGCTTTGCTTATCATCCTCCCTGGGGTGCAACAATATCGTATTTCACTATTCCCTTCAAATTGTATTATTTAATGAATAAAGGGGAAAAAAAGTATGCAATACTTTGTTACTCGAGATTAATGGGAGGAAAATAATGGCACACACTTAAGTGAGAAAAAGAAAAAAAAGAGAGAAAGAAAGTTGAAGCAGCTAACTACTTCTTTGAAGACATAAATGGCAAAAAGTTCATTTATTTTCATGCCATCATCAAAAAGTTCACTAAAAACTTCATGCTAAAACATGCACTTAAATATGTGCAAATTAACAGTGATTTTTGTCAATCTACAAACATGTCCCAAATGACCATAAATGTAATGCTTGTACAAAAACATCTCCTGCATTTATTTAGAATACTGAAATATGGAGGGGCCATTGATAAATGACATAATAACATTTTTTAAAAAATTGTCAGCTAATTTAAATGCCAGGTATGTAACTGTCTTTATAGTTATTGCTCTTCCAGTAGATGCCATTAAAAGCTATATAAATAAATCTATATAAACACAGAAAATACATAGAGAATATAAATTAAAGAGTAAAATCATATACATATATATATATATAAAGCTTTACAATATAAATATTAAGGAGTTCAAGCAATAGGATTAAAAAAAAATGAAAAAAGACAAAAAAAAGGAAAAAAGAAAAAAAAAGAGAAAGGAAAAAATAATAAAATAGTTGTGATTCAATCACTAGCTTCAAGTTGGCACCTACAATCCAAAAATCATTATCACAAATGTGAGGTTTTAAAATCTTGCCTTCTCCTGCGTTCTGACCTCAAGAACTGATTCTTGATCCTTCCTTTAATCTGAGACAAAGAAGGGACCTGCATATTATGCTCCACACTTTTTCATCTGGTCAGCAAGATTGGAGATCACCCTAGCTTTCCCTCTACCATGTACCTGAGGTCCCTCTTAATAAAAGTAAGAGCATGTAATAGTATGCATGTGTGTAATATATAAAAAAGTGTCTATAAAGTTTTTTATCTGTAGACAATCAGGAAAAAATCAAGATGCCAAACCCAAAACACAAGAAACACTCACAATTGCAATAACTTGGCTAAGACCAGTGTCTCCTTTCCCTGATTCCAATAAAGCAACATTCTGTAGTTTGCAGAAAAGCTTGCATGATAAGATATGATATTGCCATCTTCAGAAGGTAACTATAGCTTCTGTCCTTTTCTGTAATTTTTATGTTTTTATAGTTAGGATTAATTATGTATAAACTAGTTGATAGTAAGTAAAACAGTCTAAAGGGTGAGTAAAGGCAACAAAAGGATTGTTCTAGGGCATTGTTTATTGTGATAGTTGAGCCAGGCAAACAACTAGATCAAGTTAAAACAAGATGAATATTTCTTGCACTCTTAAAAAGGACATTTCTTCCAGTTACAATTCTCCTTACTTTTGCTTATATATTGTTATAAAATTTATAAATTGTGGAATATGGAAGGAGGTATTATTAGTGGAGGGAAGCAAAAGAGAGCAAGAGGAATGTTTTCTTTTCTCATAAAGGTGTTGTACCAGCATTGAAAAAAAACAATGAATACATGAAAATACTTTTATAAAGAAAATTTAACATATAGCCACAGCCTATATTTCATCCACTTTCTAACAGCTATGCCCATAATAAGATCTTGAAAAAGTTACATCTTCTGGGAGCAAAAATATGACTCATTCACTGTCCTTCCTAAGTTTATGTTTGGTCTTCATAAGTCTCGTTTTGCTAGAACTATTTCAGTGGTAAGACAGAGAGTAATGAACTTTTCATCTCTGTAGATTGCACTCTTTATTTTTCAGTCTTTACTGAGCAATGACTTTCACGGAATGAGTACATACCACAGGAACACCATATTCCCAGGCTGTTCATTCAAGTTACTTTTTTGTAAGGTGACAGGTTCACCACAAACTACTAATGCTAAAAGATCGAGAATATACAGCAGTGCAAGCCATGGACCTTTGCCAGAAGTTTCAATATTTTTCTCCTACAGACATCTATAATTGCAGAAGCAGACACAAGATATTTGAAGCTTAGAACTTTACTCTAAACTTGCATTGTTGTCACTGGCAAAACAGTCTTGATTCAGGAAATTTCACTTAGCTCAATTTATTGCCAATTAACATAAACCTATTCTGGTAGTAAGAAATAAAGAAAATAGAATCAATTAAAAAAAAAAATGTAGGGAAAAACCTTTCTTTCCCTTTCCCTAGCTCACTTTCAGTCCAAAATCTTTCTTCCCCACGACCTTCCCAGTCTCTTTGGTTTTGAAACATGTTACACACAGTCCCACCCAAGCTCTTTAAGCAGTACAGGTCTCTTGTGTAGGATGATTTCACTGTGCTGCTCCTCTCTTGTTACTTTCTTCCATTGCGTCTGCTTTCTTGTTCATTTCCTCTGCTTTGATGTGCGTCCCCACAAATTCTATGGTTCCTCTGAGGTTTCCTCCCCTGGCTTGCAGCACCTCTTGCAGCAGTCCCCTTCCAGGACTACACCTCCAAGCATGACCCCTTCTGCTTGCCTCCTCTGTTTTGTTTCTCCAAAAATCTCTCTTCATATTTGTCCCATGAGTTTGCTCTCATGAGTGGCCTCTCCTATCTTGCCTCTCACATTACTATTCTCTGCCCCTAGCACCTGCCATTCCTTCTTAAACATACATGAACAATGGTATCAAATGTTCTCTGACTGGTTGCGTTTTGGTACTCAGTGTACTGTTTCCATCCATTTCATGCTTATGAAGTTTATTCTGGAGATTACTATGAGTAATCTGGAAGACTGAGAATTCAGAATGTTCTAGACAAGCTGAAGACATAGTCTAAAATAAAAGGATTCAATAGTGACAAGCGAAATTTTTATCAGAAGTAATCAAAAGTGTAAATACAAAATGGGGGAAAACGCCAGTTAAGAATTTGAGAAGAAAATATATCAGAAGATTATTCTGGTCCACTGATTCAAGAATATTGTTGCAATTATTGTGGAAAAAAAGGCAGTTAAAAATAGAGTTGGAGTTTTGGGTGTTGTCCCAAAACTTTCATGGAAAACATCCCATGGAAAACTGGGGTGCTGTATTACAATTGTCAAACTGGACATGATCCAGAAGTGAGCAAGACAAAAAATCCAGAAAGCAAAGGTGAATAATCTAAAAAATACAAAACAAAAGTAAGATCAAATAAGTCTTCAAACAAATGAAAAGTTTCTCATAGGAGAAAAGAAATATATTTTTTTGAGTCCACAGTTTGCCACAATACTAAATATTTATGAAATTTATTTAGCTATTTTATGATATTTATTTAGCTAATTATTTTATGAAATGGAGTTGGAAACCCTGTTTTTTAGAAAACAGAAGTTTGTAGGCCACAAAGTTGCAGATTTGTACACTTCAATTTGCTATTGCAGAATGGCTCAAAACTTTATAGTATTTTTTCATGTTACAATTTATTTTGAAAGCTAGAAGTGCAGAACAGAGTGCAGAACATTATTCTGCTATAAAGCTTTCTAAAGGCTTAAAAAGACCACACAAAAAAAAAATCTTTTTCTCCATACTGTAAATCACAAATGATGATTTTCCTGCAGGCAAGATTTTTTTTTTTTTTTTTTTTCCCAAATCTGTGGAAAAACAGGGGATCCATGTCTTCTGACTTGTTCGAAGGTCAGAATATGTGTACTCTTCTCTTTGTCCCTAGACCCACTGACCCATGTAGTTTTTGGAAAAAAAAAGAACAATACATTAGTGTAGTTTGTGTTAGTTTACAATACTCTTCCTCAGCACTGTAAATCCCGGGACATTTCTGAGCAGTCAAACATTTTAGGGAATTTCTGAGTTAAAAGTATGTACACTGCAATGAACCTTCACTGTTAGTGCTCTAGAAAAAAAGTATTGACATTTATAATGTCAAACAGTAGTGTTCAATCTGCTGCAGTTTATAGACTGATATATTAAGAAAAAAAATATATATACATACATCAGGCTGTAACTTGTGGGGCTTCACAGCAAGGTCATATCCAACTGATTGATCCTTTTGAGAATAGTTCTCTACCATTCTTCAAAATTATACAACCTGAATAGGTAATATATTCTAGCATATCACTACTTAAAGCATTAGAAAATGTTTCCAAAATCAATTTTTTTCACTGTAAATTCATTTCCATAATCGCCAATCTCTGAGCAAGACATTTTCACTGAAGAGTGTTTAGTACAACTGCTTCTTTATGGTAAAGCAAATGTTACAATGGTAGCTTTTGCAGACTGATTTCATTATATGAACATTGTTTTCAAACTTGTTTAATAAGTTGCATTGCATTTATTACAATCAGAAAAACTCAGAGACAGTCCCTTACGAAAACTATGACATAAAAATTTGTGTTGAGTACTTCAATAGTGATTGCTACTAAATTAAAAAAGAAGAAGAAAAAAGAAAAATTAAAATTAAGACCATACATTGAAGAGGAGCAGAGAATTTAAAAGATATATACTAAGGGTGAGCTGAGTATTTCCGGTGAATAAAGGATTCTTCAAACAAATTTGAAAAAAGCTGAAAATTTGTCTCTGTAAGGATGTATAAGGAAAAGAAAACACAGGGAGACATTTGTAATCAGGAAATAATTTAAATAAGAGGAAGCAGTAAACAAGAAAGTTTAAGTTACCACCTGGAGAATTTTTAAGGGAAGAGAAACTCTCAAAAAAAGACATAGCACATTTTTTTCTTTCTTTTTTTTTTTTTTTTCTTTTATGGAGTAAGTTTTGTGGAACAAAGAGTGAAGGTGGGTAATAGTCTGAGAAGAAAAAAATATATGAGATACTTAGTGTAAAATCCCAGGAATGGCCTATGGAGAAGATAGTGTAATTAAAGAAAGATCGTAGCTATTCTTTCTCTACTTCCAAAAAGTAGCAAAGGCTACAGATGTCAAGAATTCTAAGGAAGATACAGAATGATTGATCATGATGTCTTCCATTAATCCAATTAACCTTTTTACATTAAATCTTTCTTACGAGAAGTAGCACTTTTAAGCAAATTTTTTTCATCAAAAGAAGACATTAACCACAGGAGAAAGGGAAGGTGAAGATGACAAAGAAGTTTCACATACAAGAACCTTCTAAGAGCAGAAATAATAAAATTAGAGAAGCAATGTACAACTGTAGCTGCAGAAGAAACGATATTGAAATGTTCAGAGAAATGAATCATAAGATTAGAAGAGTTAAGACAGAAGTAAAAGGAAGTGAAAGATTTAAAACTGAAGATGCTTTAGACCTTCCTGATTATTTATATTTACTCTTCATTTTTAAACCAGTATTTCTGCTTATTTTTGCACTCTTGAACACTGGAGTGTATTGAGAGCATACCTTACTCAATCAGGGTCCTAACCCTTTCTTCTGGAATGAATTTCATCTCATAATATTAACTCTTCCTTGAAGGAATTCTTTGTTTTCTATTATACTGTGCATAATTTCTTGAGCTTTTCCCTGCCATGCATTTTGGAATTAAAATGACATCACAAATTATGCCCTAAGGAGCAGTTCATTTGACTCATTCATGAATAAATTAATATTTTAATGTACCTGATTTTATTGTTTTTAAAATTTATTTAAGACATTTTACATTTCTAGAGGGATTTTTTTCCTTTTTATGTCCATGATCTCAAGGCACCCTACATGATTTTTTCCTGTAATATATTTTAATTTAAATTAATATATAAGGGGTAAAAAAGACCTCAACAGATTTGCCACTTGAATCAGTTATCTCAAATCCCCAAAATAATATACATATGTATATTCTAACTAATTATTTTAATTTTAAATACACTGGTTTCTGTTTACAGTAATTTGTTTACCACTATAAACCCTAATCTCAACCCACCATAAATTGTTCAAATAGAGGTGCTTTACTCAAAAATACTGTAAGGGAGTTTAATATAGAGAAATATGTTTTTTAAAAACAATGTTTAGTTGATATTAACATTAATAACTTTTTATGCTTTCATCATTCTGTATTCCAGATTTACTGTTTGATGACTGAAGATGGGTGCTATACCTTACTTCCTTATAAGTATATTTATATGTGTGTGTATAAATCTAAATTATTTTCTGAGTTATTGCATAGATAACAAATTCCCCTCAAAAAATCTTGGGAAGGCTGGAGCAGCTCGGTTATATATGCTGCATTATATCTTCCTGGTTGTATCATCCTTCCAACAAAAGGAATGATGAACAAGAAGGTCAAAAAAAAATGTAGTTCTCGCGAAAAAAAAATAAAAAGAAGATCATCAATCATCTTGTTTATTAATATAGAAACTAATGAAAAAATCCAATAGGAAGAGCGATTTACAGTTATAAATATCTCTCTGTCTAGAACTCATTTCTGCTTGGCCTTTGTAGTTTTTGCAGCCTGTTACGGGTGTTACCCAAATACTACTAAGTAACAGATATTGTATTATTCGAAATGGAGAGTCCTCTTCTTATCCACATCCATTCTAATATTAGATTTAAGGTAGGTTGATGTCATATATATGCTTTGACACTGTGGTTCTTAAAAATGGCAGCTTGCTTTTAGCAATTGGAACAGGTCAATAAAGTTAACATTTGAATTTGAACTTGATGGACAATTACATTTTAAAGACATTACTAGATGTTAAAAAAATAGCTCTGAGTTTCATTATATTATAGCATATTATTATATAGCATATAACATATGGGATATATAATCTAGCATATTACATATGCTAGAACATGGTTATATGCTCTCTTACCCAGTAATCTACTGTTTCCAGTAATTTACTGTTAGAATGCAAGTAACAGGTCAGACATGAGATGATCTTATTGAAGATAAATTGAATCATGTGGTGACAATGATTCAGTGACAATATATGTATAAAGACTATCAGCCTTCTGTTAATTTAAGTTATATAAGTGACCAAAATCAATTAGTGATTGAAAGAGATTGTATAGCTCGAAATATATTTTATATGTTCTGTTAATACTAGTGGTTTCTTCAGTCCATATATTAAGTACATATACAGGTGAAGAATGAAGACTAGACATTGGATAACAATATTTCAAATTTGCAGCACCTCTACAAGTCAAATGACAACAGAAATCCTAGATAGCCTCAGCTGAGGATTTAAAGTCAGATTCACTCCTGATACGAATTCTATGAATTAAGAATTGTTACATTAGGAGAAAAAAAAAAAAAGTTTAGCCCATTGAGATTTCAATTACTCTAATAAAACTTCTAAGGAGGTATCAAGTCTTTAGGGGTTAACTATCAAAGAATTAAGCCACCTTTAGGAGTTAATTTGGCTCACCAATCAGGAGAGAGTCCTATGGAACTTTTTCTTGAAACTGCTTCCCTAGTAAGAAAGTTTCTTAATAAATTTATTTTTTAACTCTGGTCTTGAAACCAGGCTTCTCAGATATTCTTGTTTACCAGCTGATTTGTACATTGTGAAACACACTATGAGAAAGATGCTATCACGGGATTTTAGGACATTCCATCATCCTCATCTTTCTCCCTTTTTTTCTACCACTGAAAACAAAGGCATATCTCAAAAGCAGAAAGTACTAATGTCTACTGAACTAAATGCTATGGAAAAGATTAAAGACCTAGCAAAAGACTAGCTGAAATAATAGGCAAAAATTCTATTTTTTTTATCTAGAGTCAAGCTTGTAAACATTTTTCTTTTTAAATGAGACTTGCAGATAAGTCTTGAATTACAACAAACTTAAAATTGAAGCATATTCAGTTAAATAATATTTACAGGATTAAAGAGACTATTGGTATTTTGGATGCTTCTGAAACTTACTCTCTCAGGAAATAAAAAGTCAGCATGGTCAACTCTCATAACACTTTTTTAACAACGGAATTACCAAACGTTAGGTAAATATACCAAGAATGTCTGTACTGTTTATATTGCATTGGATTTATTAGCTTTCTCTTTATTTTGCCCTGAGGATGCAAAACATGATAAACTTGGTTGAAGGATGCCTGGTTTTGTAGACACACAAGAGCATAAAGTTACGAAAAAATACTAGGTTTTTTTTATTCATATTATTACTGTTTATAAATAGCCTTCTGTAAGGACATAAGACTTTTAATAAGAGAGTGAGAGAAATTTCTCATATTCTGCATGGGGATGGTTTATTCTAGTATCTCTTCTCTGTTAAATTTTTCCGCCTGCTTCTTTGGGAATAGTCTTATATGGTCCAAGGACGTTCATTTTTCCACCCTGATAATCAGTGGGTTACAGGGAATACATGCAGCTTTCTGTGGAATTGTGTGCTGTGCAGGTTTTAAAATTGTATATATTTATACATTATATATTGTATATAAGCAGGAGAAGCAGAAATGAAATGAAAAGATCCTAATTACATTTGTTTTAAAAAATATTTAAGTAGATATTTACAACCTAAATTGTATATAGGTGACTTCTTATTTGTTGGAAAATTTTTGTACGGAATGTCAGAATATAGCCCTATCTTTCTTTTGCTAATTTTCCTCTGAACATGACATTGCCAGTGGAGTTGAAAAAAAATAGAAATTTAGATGTTGGTACAGAGGAATACTAAAAAAAAAAGAAAAACCATTCAGTCTCAAAGGTATTGAGGTAAGTCAGCTAAAATTTCAGCAAGTTTACAACAAAAAGTTTATGTTAAATTGGATTGTAAATATAAAAAGAATGACAGAGAACATCCCTGGAAGAGAGGAAAGAAGATTAGAGAAAAAAATAAAAAAGATAGGATGGAAAAATGAAATGCAGAGAATAGTCAGGGAGAATATAAAATACCAGGTCTAATCTAGAAAGAACAGAAAAAATGTATTTGGAATGAAAGTGAAACTTCCTTTTGGTTGTAACCAAAAGGTGGTAAGCTCTCAAAGGCTATTCAAAATTGTGTAAATTTTCCATTACAATTCAGGAAATGATACTAATATCTATCAATTTAAAGGTTTTTAATCTACAACAAAATACTTGGACTTAAATTTTAGATATCTTATTTAGTAGTATATTTTTTCCCTCTCATTTTTTCCCTCTATTCTGAAAAAAAAATTTCTAAAGGAAGATCATGTGACACCTACAATTTACAGCAACCAGTTAATTTATGGTGATCTTATACGCAGTATACCAAATGTAGTTATTTATTCATTACAGCAATGTAAGCTATATCTTAATGAAGTGGAAACTGATTTCCATCCTGTGGAAAAAAGATGCAGGGTATTTGAAAGGTAATTAAAGTCATCCTGACATCAGCTCTTTGGTGCAACAGCTGCACGCGTAGGAGGCCTGCAAACAGAGAAAGCGAACAGAGATTACTGTGTATTTGCACAAGTACTGTTAGATTTTCCAACTTCATTTACTTCTCTCTCTTGGATTGTCAAACTCCACTATCTTTCTTTTCACACATTTTAAATTCAGTGTCAATGTTATTGACGTGGCTGACCCTTCATCTCCTTAGGTCAGAACTTAGGAAGGTTTCATTTAGACATGCGTATAGAAATTCCTGCACATTTGCGTATTTTATCTTTGTTTCATGCTGACCTTCTTCTAAGGAAAACGCACTAATCAGACAATAGTTTTGGGAGTATTTTCTTGATAAATTTCATAAACATTGCAATTAATATCGCATCTGTGAGAAAAACAATTTCTTAGCTTCTAAAACCTCCACACCCAGCTAGAAATCATAAACTACAACTTGAAACTAAGCAATAAATGGACAACATTTCTGTTTTATTGGGAAAGAGATAGATACTGTATACCATAGTCTGATCAAATAGAAAGGTGGACACCTGTCCTCCAAATACAGCAAGGCCATTGGCTCATCAACAGATAAGCCTCATGCTTTTTATTTGTGTTTTTTGTAAAGAGAATAAAGCTTGACATATGCTTGAAATAATAATCACTTGTTATATTGACAGTCTTTAGTTGCTTTGTGTTTGAAAAGAAAATGAATTACTATTCCCTACTCCTACACATTTACTTTGGAAGGTCACCATTTCTTAAGTTAAGTATGCTTCATATATAACAACAAAGTAAATAAAAATTTGACAACCTCTAAATTAATCACTGTAATCCATTTTTTCATTCAGTTCTAACATGAAAAGATGGATAAATTTTAGACTTGCTAAAAAGTTCGATAATAAAGTAAAACATATTCTACATATTAATATGTGTTCCACACAGGATTTTTTTTTAGGTTAATGTTAATCCTTCCAGTAATAAATTACTTCTCATCAGCTTTCCCTTCATGTTTTTTAAATCTCTGGTCTATACAATCCATCTACTTCATGCTTTAATGAGGTTCGTATAGCTTTTCCTGGCTATCAGAAAACCAAAGATAATCTATGCAACAGAACAAGATCTTTATTTTGTAAGCCTACTTTTGTTTGTTTATTGGTTTGTTTCCTGGGCTTGATGCATCATGGCTGGGGAGAAGAAAAATTACACACTCCCATTTCTAGGCATCAAAGTTGCTGCCCTGGAATGGATTTCCTCTTAGGAAAGTGTAGGGAGTTTTTAAGAGGATTTAAGGGCTCCATTAGTTATAATGGTGACCTTTCGCTAACACCACACTTGGGAATGCGTAATTGGGATTTGTACAGGGGGGTCCCGATGCCCCTTGTGCGAGCCCGGAAGCCTGGCGCATGCTCAGTCAGGCCTGCAGGCCTGACCGAGCAGTGCCCGGGGCCTTCCAGATGCTCTGGAATCCTTAAGGTGGGGGCCAGGGGCGTCTGCTCCTGGAGGACCAACCCCCACCGACAGGATTGATCCAATGAGCTAAGACCACCAACTTTGCATATGCCCAATCACCTCCCTAGTTTCCTTCTCTCCCCCCCTTTCTATATAAGTTGATGTTGGCTTTAATAAAATAGCCCCCATTTTTTCTCTCTTGTGTTGGTTTGTCTGTTATTTTGGAGTACTCCACACTATTGGTTTGCTATCGCTGACCCAGATCCTCTAGGAGCAATTATACTGGGCGGCGGTAGCGCAGCACGCCTCAGAGCGCCTCTTGTCACAGGACCCTGAGACCTTGGGCCAACTTACCAGCAGCAGCAGCTGTTCCCCTTGGCTGTCGCCAGGAGTGGTAAGGGGGAGCCTCACCCTTGGGAGTGGAAAGGTGGACATCTCCCGGTCGGGGACAAATTACCCGCAGCCTTGAAAGAATCCCTCGCGGGGTACCGCGGCCCCCGCGCGAGGGGAGGGCTTACCTGGGTCGCGGCGGTTGCTGACCGAGGCACCGCGACTGGGTGCGGCGATTCGCCAAACGAGACACCGCGTCCACAGAGATCCGCCGAACGAGGCACTGTCGGGTGGGCCTGAATAATAAAGATCACGAGGCGCAGGGCGTTCGGTGGGAGCTGCGCGGTCCCTACGACATCGGGACAACCACCGTCGCGCACCGTGGCCATATAGATATAGCACGCGCATATCTATAGGAAAGACTAGTGTTTTTGGGACTGGGCTCTCCCCAAAGCCTGGCACTTTAGCTACATGAAGAGATAAGGAGTGATCCTATGTTTGGATAAAGGTTTCCTCTCAGGAGAGTTACAGCTACTTTATGGACTGTTGACTATCCCTAAACCTACTGAGTAGAATGACCTTAAGAGTACCATGGATCCACCATAATGTTATCTCTATAGAGTTCCAGAAGAGAAATGTCACCAAGCTGCCCTAAGGCAGCTGAATGCGATGATGTATTATAATGCATGTTGTAAACCAAAGGAAGCAAAAAGAGAAAATCAGAATATTTGAAAAACAATTATGTTACATTTATAGTATCAGCACCCTATCACTATGTTTTTAAGACACAAAGCTGTCTAATACAGAATTTTTTTTTAGGGACTTAATTACCACTCTGAGTTATTGCATTGCACCAGATGTTGGCTTAATTGAACAAATACTGTCTGCTATGATTACAGTGAAGCATATTGTAACTATGATTATAACAGACACAGGGCCAAATCATCAGCAAGCAGAAATCAATAGAATCTCATTGACTCCAGTGAATGATGATTTACACAAGCAAAGGAAGGAGTATCTGAAAGACATTTTCAATATTAGTTTAATAAAAAGGTTTTCTTTTCTTTGTTTTCTTTTACTTTGTTTTTAGAGACTGGGCTCACATATTCCTCTCAGCCACCTAAGTAGAGATTGTCAGCAAATACTTCTTTGTTCAATCATCATGAGCATCATATTATCACATTTCGTTAGGAAACTTCAGATTCTGCACTCAGAGAAAATGGCAACTCCATTATGCTTTCCAATATAAAGATAAGGTAAAACAAATAACTAACGAGGTCACCTGCGCAACTGTTACATATACATAATGAATAATCAAACATATTGAAAAAAATTGCATGTAGCTTTCCTTTAAAATAGCCTAAAAAACAGCATATATCTGTTATGAATTCTGCTGCAGATTAAGGAGGTCATATGAAGTAAAATATATTTTTATAATTTTTATCAATATTTTGCAATAAACAGAGTATCTATGGTAAACTTAACAGACTATCATATATTTAAATTTGAATTTTAGATTTCCAAGAATTATGGGATAAAAATAATCATTAGTACATACAATCATCAATTAGGAATATAATGAAAAAAGTACAAAAATCTTCAGTGATAAAAATAAATAAATAATAAGACCTCTTCATATACGTGACTATGGAGTTCCAAAAATATGTTTAATCAGAAGTCTTTGTGCAAGTAACAATTCACTGCTGGGAATGTTTATAGATAGGGGATCAGTAAATATCCTGTTCATAGAAAATAATGAAATAATCATCTTAATCTTCTCACCAACCAATTTATGAAATAAAGAAATCATTGTATACAAACAAGATTACAGTAAAATGTGGTGTTGACCTCCACTCTTTCATAAGGAGATTCAATACTGAATTATATGCAGCTTAGAAAGCCCCCTTGAGCTCTGATTATTTTATTGTGAACTCGGTGCCCAAGTCCACTTACCAAAGTCAAAAGATTAGCTAGGGGCCTCCCTTTCCTACCAAGGTCTATGAACTGTAGTTAATAGATTAAGCTGAAGAGCACTTCTGCTGCCTGCTTTCACTCTTTCGTTCCCCAAAGTACTCCTGCTACAAGACATCAAGCTAAATACATACACTGTAAACAGCCTGTCTTGTTTTGAAATTTGTATGTAGGGTAATGAACATTGTAAACATATGTAGAACTTCACACTAAGTTGTTTCAGAGCTGCCAGTCTATGCTTATTAAAATTCTGTCTTTCTGGCCTTTATCAGACAATGCCATTCAGCTATAGTGATTTCACCAGGGGTGAAATATGCTTTATTCAGAAATGGAAATCCTAAATTCCAAGAACACAATGACACAAAAGGGTTAGGCTCTCCCTCTAAACTATGCATGTCACTTATTTCCCTGAAACTGAAGTAGGCATAAAAAATCTAATTGAACAAAGAAACTGCAGTTAAAATTTAAATTATCACCAACCAAAGTGACAAAAATGGCTAGAGTAACGGGCATGCTGTTCCCAAAATGGATTATAATTATAATTCTTTATAATTAGCACCATCTTTGATTTTTATAATATATATATCTTTTAAAAATATTCAAACCTTGCATTCCCCCACCCATCCCCTCCCTCCTTTCTCTCTCTTTCTGTATAAAGCTAAAAGAAAATTAAATGTTGGCAGTTAAAGTAGCTACATAAGTATGGCAAGCATCCAAAATTCATACAGACAGATCTGGAGTCATCTTTACATGTGCGAAAATAGTTGAAAAAGATTTTAGCACTCTAGACATGCTATCTGGGAAAGATCTTAGTTCTTTGAGGCTGATTGACAGCAGCTCTTACATTTGAAGATTTTAACGGAAAATGTGCAATGTCTGAAAAATAAAATGGTGCTCCTCACACAGTTCAGTCATTTATTTGCCGAGAAATTCACTTGCAGAACTCTCTGGGTCAGATGCTGAGGAAACATTTCATTGTAGAGGAGTTTGTCCTTTTGTACAGACCCACTCTATTTACAAACTTGTTGGTAATTGTTACATAGAGTATCTCTTCTCCCACAGAAAACACAACCACTGCAGTTTAATGAGCCAAACCTATGTCAAAAAGAAGCAGTTTTATTTCCTGCAGTGGATTTTGCTAAGTACCCCTCAGTGTGTGTTTTTGCTCCAAGGGTCTAGTTTATAAGAATCATTCCAGTATGTCTGCTGCAGTTTCAGATATAGTTGAGCTCATTATTAATACTTCCTCACATTTACCAAAATTTACATCAGGAATTTAGTTCCCAAGAATAGTTTTAAAAGGGTGATGAATCAGAGTACAGATATTTTAAAAGCGCAATTACTATAAAATATGTCACTTTGAAATAATACATTGCTGTGAAAAGTTTTCCGATTAGATTCTGCCATTACTTACAGTAGTGCCAATCAAGAATAAGTCTTCTGAAGCCAATTCAATTATTGGGGCAATATATTCAGGCAAATATATAGAAGGCAGGGCCTGATTAAAGACTCAAGAACTGGACTATTATTACACAAGTAACTTAATTCTAGATGAAATCCATTATCTCTGAGGTGCACATCTACACATATAACTACTGCAAAAATGCTGAAACACACAGGCTTTGTTCTTTGAACACCACTGTGTTTGGAAAGCCAAACCACAGGTAGGCAAAGAAGCAGCAAAGAGCTTTGAGCATGTGAGTTACAATAGTGTTCATAGCCTTGTGTTTGTGGCCAAGGCCTAGGGACTCCACAAGAAACAAGCACTTATTCTAAGTACTGTAGAAAATCCAGCATTTCAGAGGCTTTTGAAGTAAAGCTTGTAAAAAATCCTCTCATAAGAAAACAGGAAGGAAAACTTACAGAAAGCATGAGTCACAAAAAAACCTTCAATCCTTGAAAATACTGAGGAAGTTCTCTTATTTATCTTTCTTAATTTATTTTTAAAGTGCTGCACAAATATGCCATCTAATTCATCACTTTATTGTTTTTTATTAATTCTAACCACACAGCAAGATACTTCAAAAAGAGTGGAGCTTTTTTCTTTCTGTATCCAAATTTATCTCCATTGAGTGAAGATTAATTTTATTCCTTGTTTACCTTTCTTTCATTGTATAAGAAGACCATTTTGTTAATTCTCCACATTTCCCTTCTATTTTTAAAAGTACTATTTGTATAAAATATGTGTAATAAATCACTTGATAACAGAAATTATAATAATACTGACCACACGTAACTATTTATCATTGTGTTTACCATTGTGCTTGCTGTCCTGCCCCACATCAACTTTCCGCTTTGCCTGCAACATCCAGGGAGAGGAGAAAATGTATGTGTCATTGTCACCAGACAGATTTCCACAGGGGAACTGGTATAGATAAAAATACCAGTAGGTCTTGAGAAACAAGATCTCGTGTCACTCCTATGCACTTCAATTGTCTTTGGATTAAGCTTGAAAGATGAAAGCACTGAATTAGTTTAACATGTTTCAAAACACAGTTCTGCACTAAAATGTGACTATTGCTGGCCTCAGTAGGAGACCAAATGATCAGGCATTCTGTAGCTTTAATAACATTTCAATATGCACTTTCTAGTTTGTGTGTTTTGCATTTTTAAGAAGTCCATTAATTTTATTTTTTATGAGAACAGGTAGCATTTATTGCTAATATATTGCTAATATACTATATTGTCATGATACATTGCTAAAATAACTGTGCATGGTGTTAAGCTGTTGCATACATTCAAATATGCTATTTTAGTGCATCTTTTCGTCATTCTAGTAACAATAACCTTTAGCTGATTAGTGCAATGCCAGACTATGGCTCAAGATTGATTCTTATGATGCCAGAAGTTTGCACTTTTACAAACGGCACAGACAAAAATATTTACCTTCTTAGTTTTTATGGAAAATCAATCACTGTCTTCACTGATGTGATAAAGGATAAAAGGGTTGCACGATAAAAATACAGGTGTGGAAATGTCTTAATACGTGGGATAGAAGACATATGCTCTAATTTAGTAAGCTCTTTGATTCTAATACTGATTAGTTAGCTTCTGTCTCTTGAAATTATTCTCCATCAGTCATTAATGCAGTCATTAAAAAATAGCTTCAGACTTGGGTGTTGACTTAAAACAATAAAACTTATGGCAAATAGCAAATAAGTTTGGATTTTTCTTTCTTTTTAGTAAATGCAAATTACCTGGAGAACTCTCAGTTAATTCACTCTCTTGTCTTTCTGTCATACAAAAAGTCTTAATTTTTCAAACTGTTACCTTAGAAGGATAATTTACTTACTTTGTTGTATTTTATGTGTGAAAATACATTTTAAAGATATTACTTTCACTGTAAAAATATTAGTTTGGAGGTTGTGATACACATTGACATTGTATGGACTATGCTATATCAAGTTGTAAAAGATAAACTGGTGACTCACGGTAAAAACATGTTAGATTTCAAATGTTATTTAAAAAGAATCAACATTTCTCACCTTGCCTCTATTACAAAGCTTGTCTTCCCTTCTTGGAATTTGCATTACGTTCCTTTCCTAAAGTGACAAACTCATAGGTTGTGTTTGATCTGCAGATCTACACACTTCGATGGCTTGCAACTTTTTTTGTCTCAGTTTCACCACCATCTATTTTATATGCAAGTCCTAGATCTGTGACTTCATCATATCCGTGTCCTGCCACCAGATACAGAAGCGCTTTGTTCTGCCTCTTTTCATGCTACAGGAGATTTTCCTAGGGGTTGCTCCTTGTTCTGAAACATGAAAATGTGCGAAGCATAAAACTCCAGCTGTGAATACTTACCTCCCCGCAGTGTTAAAAAGTTCAATATACAAAACACCTGGTTTCAAGCAAAATGTACACTAAGATATATGGCAATGAGACAGATTTAATATACCCCATAGGGCCCTCAAGCAGTTTTTAAATTAAAGACACAACTTTCTTCTTCTTTTTTTTCTTCAAAGGAACTTTTACTATTTCACAAATAATGAATTGATATTTCTTCCATTTGGAATGAGAAAGTCATAAACAAAAACAAAACAAAACAAAACAAAAAGGGTTTGGGATGAGAGGAAGGAATGAAGACTTGTTGTGTAAATAAAAGCTGAAACATAAAGACCACATTATGGAAAAAAATGCTATTGATATCCCTCTAAAAGTTGTAATAGTAGCTCTCCATAACTTGAGGTTTACTTATTAGAAATTCATCATGGGGAGGATTTATTCTCCAAATAGTTTAAATGATTAAATGTCAATATTTTGTTATGCAGACTCCTAATGAAAGATGACAACAAAATAGGGGAAAAATAAAGCACTGTGAGCTACACTTTTTCTCACATGTATATGTCACTGGAATTCCATAAATATCTGTTTTAACATCCAGGAATATAGATGTATATTGAAATAATTGAACACAATTCAAAAGAAAAACAAGAAAAAAATCTGAAAGCTTAAATGTCTTCAGAGATTATCTTATCATGACTTCATGAAACAGGTATAGTTGTCCTCATTTTTTATGTCTTGTCTATATAGCAAACCTTTTTGGATAACATCCATTTGTCCTTCAAAAAGAAAAACATAAGCATGGAACCTTAATCTTTCACAAAATCTAAGGATGTGATCAAAAATTTATTTGCATTTTTAAACCACCTATATATTTTGGATTTTAAAAACACACAGTTATGGCATATAAAAAGCATACATAAATTAAACTAAAATTTGAACTGTTCAGTGCTTTTTTCTGGAAGCTCAAATATATGAAGCACTGAGGAGTCAATATGCAGCAGTTCAACTAACTGCTTCTCAGAGTCAATATGCAGCAGTTCAACTAACTGCTTCTCATAGGAATAAGAAAATTTCCACATGGTACGTCACAAATGTTGAGGGTTTTCCCAACTTGTCTTCATGAAATTATATTTGAATTAATATCCAAATAATTATTATAACAGAAGAATGCTTATCAATACTACTTTTTAGCTGGATAAAGTGGCACCTGGGTACAAATATTATTGAAGAATGCAGCCAAGAAACATAAAAAAAAGTGCAAAGATTTCATATAGAAACCTAGAACAGACTCAGGTATGGAATTCATGGGTATGCTAAAAATGAATTAAATAAGTATATTTAGTCATATTTTTATTTTCAGTTGTCAGTCACTGAAAATTAACCTATTTCAGTGTCATATATTTACTTCGTGTATTTTCTACTTTATTTCTATTTTAATGATTTGCTAAGTCATTACTGTTAAATTTTGTCATCTTAGTAGTCATCACCCAACAAAACAAATAATTTAAAGCTTCCTAAAGAATCCATTACATTTATGTATCTCTAGAAGCAGGTGGACAAAGAATAATTGGAATAGACAACATCTGAGATTGCCTTTTTATCAGAAAACTCTTATAACCTACTCTCAGTTATTAGATTATAAGAATATATTAAAAAAATAAAAATAAGTCATATTACTACCGCTTATATTTCTTAAGGGTTCAGTAATTGTTCCCATGCACCTTATTGGCCCATGTCAAACACAAATTACATTTTACCTATCTTAAAATGCAGATTACTTCATATTTACCATGTGTTATGGGAATAGAAACAGGACAACTGTGTTGTTCCATTGATAGGCTATAACATATGCATATAGCTGCCTCAGCACTGTGTTCTTAATTACTACTGCATAAAACATTGTTAAGCTTTATGCTTAGACAGCAATATAAAATATATTTTCTACAAAATGATATTCAAACCATTCTGATTATTATTAATGAGTACAATCTCATTTTGTTGATCATGTTAACACCAAAATTTCAACTTTCATTTAATGGCTATAGGTGCAGGTATTGTGAAAGATAAAGAAAGAGGGCCTTTTTTTTCCTTCTCACTAATACCAACCTTGCAATATAAAAAAAAAAAAAAGATGATATTCATTCTCATAATGCTGTTTTTTCTCACACTTTGCCTGTTTATCAGCAAACAAAGCATGCTATTTCATAAGGCTATATATACATCTCCTGTGCCAAGTAGGAATCACAAGGACTTAAATATCACAGAATCACATCTCCAGAGGAGGAGACTCCACAAACTCTCTGGGTAGCCTATTCCAGGGCTCTGTCACCCTCACCGTCAAGAAGTTCTTCCTCACATGGAGGTTAAACTTCCTGCATTTCAATTTGTACCCAATACCCCTTGATCTGTCACTGACCACCATGAACAAGAGTTTGACCCCATCCTTACATTCGCCTCTAAAGTATATATACATATTGATCAGATCCCCCCTCAGTCTTCTCTACTCCAGGCTAAAGAGGCCCTGCTCGATTAGGCCTTCCTCATAAGGCAGATGCTGGCATCCCTTAATGATCTTTGTCGCTCCACACTGGACCGTCTCTAGAAGTTCCACATCCCTCTTGTACTGGGAAGCCCAGAACTGCACACAATATTCCAGATGCGCCTCATCAGAGCTGAGTAGAGGGGAAAGATCACCTCCCTCTGTCTGACGGCAACATTTCTCCTGATGCAGGTCAGGATCCCATTGTCATTCTTGGCCACTGGGGCACACCTCTGACTCATGGTTAACTTGTCAACCAGAACTCCCAAATCCCTCTCCACGGAGCTACTTTCCAGCAGGTCAACCCCTAATCTGTCTTGGTGCCTGGGGTTATTCTTCCCAGGTGCAGGACTCTTGCACTTGTTCTTGTTGAACCTCATGAGGTTCCTCTATGCCCAGCTTTCCAACCTGTCGGGGTCCCTCTGAATGGCAGCACAACCCTCTGGAGTTTCGGCCACTCCACTCAGTTTGGTATCATCTGCAAACTTGCTCAGGGTGCACTCTGTCCCCTCATCCAAGTCACTGATGAACAAGTGAACAGCAGTACTGATCAGTACTGGCAAATTGAACAGGGCCCAGTACCAATCCCTGGTGGACACCACTCGTCACAGGCCTTCAACTAGACTGGCCCCAATTACCACAACCCTCTGAGGTCTGCCATCCGTCCAGTCCTCAATGCACCCCACTGTCCACACTTCTAACCCACCCACCTTCCTGAATTTCCCCATGAGGCTGTCACAGTAAGCAGTGTTGAAAGTTTTGCTGAAGTCAAGGAAGGCAACATTCACTTCTCTTCCCTCATCCATCCAGTCATCCCATCATAGAAGGCTGTCAGGTTCATCAAACATGACTTCCCCTTAGTGAATCCATGCTGACTACTCCTCATCACCTTCTTTTCCTTGGCATGTCTAGAGATTGTCTCCAGGATGAGCTGCTCCATCATCTTTCCAGGAATGGCCAATCTGCGTGTATGTGTGTGTATAGATATGTGCGTGTCCATATATGTTTATGGAACTGTTCATTGTTCCCATGCTGCTAAGACTTAAACAAGATTCCTGAGTAATATTTTTGTCTTTACTACTCCAAAACATAGAAGGACAGAATTTGCATTCACTCCTATTTATGAGCTGTAGTTGGTCTACTCTGCTATGTAAAAACTTTCAACTAGAAACATCTTTTTTGTTTTGTTTTGTTTTTAAATCAAGCGTTTGTGGCACTTTCTAGATGAATGAGAACTGTTTCTGTTTCTACAGTGTTTTGAACTATTCATCATTAAGTATGTTTTGTGGTAATATAATTTCCGCTTATGTTTGCAGGTCGGTATTTGCAGATTGATTCTGATTGCAGTGAATGTGTTGGTACTTCTGCAAACTTTAAATAAAATCATTGACAAAAAATAATTCTTGCCCATAAAATACCTTACCACATGCTAACACACTCCTCATACCCACAATAAATTATTTAAATAAGTATTCTTGATGTCCTATATGTTAGAAAAGCTTTTTAGCATAAAAAGTGTGATCAATGTCCTAGGAATAACAAATGAGAAATATTGTGTTACATATGCATGCCAGTATACTCAAATGCCAGGATACTTTTAGTATTCATTCATACAGTCAGTGACTATCCAATTATTCACAAAGAGCATGCTCTCAATGATAAACTATGCATCTTCTATTTATAAATTTCCTTACAGAGCATTTTTAAGTTTGAGCAGCTATTCTTGAGAATCTGCTTTTAGAGACGTTGTAAGACAATATGCTTATAAATGTTCAATAATCTGAGGTAATGAAGCTTTATTCTTCTTTTAAGACATATTGTATTTTGCTGAGGAAAAGAATTCTAATGGACCTTATGCTGATATTCTCTAGATTTATAAATTTACAAAAGGTAAAACAATATAATTTCTGTGCCGTAGCAAGGTCCCTGTCTTCCTGTCTTACAAAGACAGAGAGTGGAGTCTGGTGGAGATGGTGCATTTGTTTAAATCATATGAAATATTAGGTCATACTGCAGAGACAGAAGTCTTTATCACTCAATTATTTCTTCAGCATCAGGGAGACATGCTATTGTATGCTTCCTCGGGGTCAATATGTTAACGCCATTACTTGATCTTGACTATGTAGAACAGTCATAGTTCAGTACTTTGATGATTAACTTCTGAAAACATAATTTTTCCTTTGTCTTCGAAAAAGCCTATAGTGATCCTCTGGCCTATGTAGATAGGTCAGCATTGTAAAATAGTTGATCAAAATTAATTTCTTATCTTCACAATAACTTGACTTCTCAAATTGCAATTATTTCACCATAATTGCTATTAAAAAAATAACTGTTTGTCATATAATGCTTAAGATTATGAATATGTTTTATGGTGTTAACAATTTTATACTATTCCATACTACAAAGTGTTTATCTCATTTTAGATATATATTTCCATTATATATGAATTCAATCAGCATTCCACAGAACTACCACTCGAAATGAAATAAAATAAAAACATAATGAAATAATGAACATAATGAAATGAAATAAAACCACAAACATAGAAATTATTTGTCATAACATTAGTTAAATATGTGAAACAGAAAATATCAATACTCTGGAAGGTTGAAATTGTCTACATCTGTAGAATCTTCTCTATTTAGAGCATGTAGTTTTGAAAGGAATTTTGTACTTATGTATTTTTTGCTTTGGTTTATTTTGTTTTGCTTTGAAATAACATAAGCACCTCTTAAATTACCATATTCTCTGGAAAATATGATTTTAGGGTATATTTTCTGAAATAGTGTTGTAAAGAGACGAATATTTTCATTATACTCTATTTGACATTGTCTTCTTCATGTATCTTTTTTTTTTCCTTTCCTTTAAAAAGACTTATTCAACTCATACAAATTGTATCTATTTCAGAATGACAAACATTTCAAAGAATGTTTGACTAGTCATGGACTTCCGAAGGCTCACACTTTTGGCATCTTCCATACCACCAAGGGCTTTGATACGCTGATATACTCTGCTACATTATTTGATACCTTATAAAATATCTGTCACATATCTGCTATGCAACAACACAACCTCAACTCAGAAGCTTCTAGGGAAAAAATGAAAAGTATTAAGACAGGTTTTATTATAATTACCAAAAAGATGTCTGTGGTCCCTTTGACTGCATTTATTCTAATAAACTAAGCAAGCCTGGGGTGTAGTCAGGCACTGACATGTGACATGTTAGGCAGATTGTTCAGCTGTTAGCATGCTTCCCAACATAGTTTTTGTCTATAGCAACTTTTTATAAGTTGCCTGTGAAATATATGAGAAAGTATTTCCTTGAACATTATTGGTTCTTCATTCTCATTTCTTTTGTTTTGTAGTTACTTTTCTTAACAATTTATCTTTTGGAATTTTACATTAACTTGTACTCTTCTCCCTCTGAAATAAAACTTAGATTCCTACCAAAAACAAAGCCATTCCTGATTGTTTCTAGCCTAGTTGTCCAACTTTGGAGAGAGTCTGTGTTTTCTCTGAAGCTGTGTTCTGATTAATCCAGACTTTACTACACTGTGGACGCCGACATTGGCCAAAAGATCCAGCAATAGCAAAATACCTCATGCCTTTCTTCTTCCCTAACTTTTTCTTTATTAGTGTTTACAGATATTCAAGCTTTAGTGTTTGTTACTAACATATTACAACCTGTTATTAACTCATAATATGATCTCATATTTCTCATTCAACTCCTCTCCCTCTTAAAAAATTGGTGAGAATGTAGACAAGCACCCTTACTGACCTTGTTCAAAGGCGTCAAAACATCATAACAGGGCACTAGGCTAATCCTACTGCAGCATTGTCCTGTCTGTGTTCACTGGCTATCTTCTAAACACTGCTGCAGATCATGGAGGTAATAGAGAGAAAAGGGAGACAAGGGTCTGACAAAGTTCCTAAAGGTTTACTCCCATGAGAGGGAGATAAGTACATAGATGTTCTGAACTGCCTTTACAGAACTAAAGACATTTGTATGACATTTGCACGTCACTCTTAAGACATTTAATATTTCTAAACTATATCTAAACTATATTTCTAAACTAACCTTTCCTCTCACTGCTCAAAATGGTTTCCATAACGGTAGAAACTAGTTCTAAGCTAAAATATTTTAAGATCCAAGTCATAAAAAAAAGACAAATGTGACTTACTTATTTAAGTTTCTTCTTTTAAATAAATAAAGTGACAGATCTATACACGAGCCCTTTGATTATTTGTTGCTTTCAGAAAAAAATCTCCCATGTCATATACAGACTAATAATCAAGATTTTTTTTCTTTTCAGAACAGACTCATAAGAATTCAATAAACTGAATAATCAAACAAACTCTGTAATGGAGGAAATTCAAAGGTCAAGTATTAAGGAAAATGACAGTAATACCTAAATATGTTAGGTCAGGTTCCACTTATCCTTCCAATAACAAAGTCAATATGCCTACAAGTACACTGCAAAGAATGTAGAATATCATTTAAAATGATCATTTATAGGATTTATCTAGTGTAACCTATAATCGACTTTCCTATTAAAAACAGTATAATAAGATTACTGATTAAAAAAATTCTACTAGAAGTGTATGTCTGAACTGAAAATTTACATCTTCTATGGATGATACAACTGTAAATTTGTGTACATCTTTGGACCATATTTAGAAGGAAAAAAAGAACCCACTTCTTATGGCCTTACTTAGGCCTCTGCATTAATTCTTTGGCCTCTAAATTGCATAATTGAAATATAAAAAAATAATATCTGACTGCAGAGAGGATCTGGCATAGACCTGTCTCAGGTTCTTAGTATAGAAAGTAAGTGTTTGATGCTAAGAAAGGGAACTGATACAATCTTACGGCTCAGTGCTTATTTCTTGACTCATTTTCCATTGCATTATATTTTGGTTGTCCAAAATGAAATTAGATCAAAAATAATTTATTCTTTCATATTCATGAAAGGTCTTTTACTCCTCACCATATACTTATGCGTGATCAGGAATTTTAAGTACATGAAAAGAATGGGAATGGGCAATAGCCAGAGTTAACCCACCTTTAAGGCAAGCAAAATAGGGCTTACTGCCATCCTAGCAAGTAAGCAGCAAGCCCTACAACTTATTTGTTTACCAATATATACCACTTACATTTTTACCTTTGTTTCTCCTTTCTCAACATCTGCACTATCTCTGTGTATCTACCCAACTCCACAAATTTTATGAGAAGACTAGGTGGTGGAAGAAAAAAATGCCACAGGTTGATCCTGTTCATTGTTAAAAATCAAGTAGAATAAAACTGTAATATTCAGGTATGCAGTTCCATTCATTTTTTCATTCTGAGACAACACAAGGTTATCTGCGTATGAAAAATATTCAATATGCATACTGGTCAAAACTCAATGATTCATAAAGGGACTTTAAGACTAGAACGTAACTGGTCTCTTTCTAAAGGGATTCCTTTCAACTTAATCTCTCTTTCCACTCAGCTTGATAGTTAGAAGTAAATATGAATACTTTATGCATCTAAAATCATGTTCTTGTACAAGTCACTTTTCATGTTAATTAATGATGACTTGTTCTGACACTTCTATAAAAATTGCTATTTTGAATAATAAACTCCTCAGGAAAACAAGATGTGAGCCCTTCATATTCTCAAATATTAAAAAAAAAAAAAAAGTAAAGTGAATGAACATATTTAAAGAGAAAAGATGGCAAGTAATGGTTGTTTTATTTAGTACGTGAGAAATTATGTCATCCTTATTGAATGGATGACATAGAATGTCATTCAAAATGCTGTTATACATCTTCTGTAATGATTTTCTCAGAATGAAAATTTGTTTTTTTTTTATAAAAAGCTTGTTAATCTGAGTCGCCCTTGCCTTGCAAAAACACAAGAGAGAGGGATGCTTTAGCCATCTGGTTAAAAAGCGTATAATCAGTAATTTTCTACAGATGATTATTTTTCTTCCAAATATTTAGTGACTGCGCAGCACCCAGATTCCGAGAGTCAGCCCAGTTTGGGAGCTAGGCTTTTTCCTTGCTCCAAAATGAACTTGCTACCACACCCAGGACAGAAGTATCCATTTTCTCCTCTCATGTGTCAACAGACTCTCTCAGGGCATGTTTACACCATGAAACCTACTCTGTGTTGTAGATGTGCAGGCTAGCCCTGGATGGCTGGGTAAATTTGTGCTGAATAATGTAGTGTCTTGTAATGATATTTGTCTAAATATCACTTTAGCTTGGCTAAATTTGTCCCTGTTCCTTCATGCTGCAAGAAAAGAGCCACACAAATTAACACTTGGATTAGTGAGACTTGATACTTGATCATTCTTGAAAAATCATTGCAGCAGATGACATTTAGAATGCAGTTTTAACTCCACAAAGAGTGGTATCATTTTCCATGTACTAGAAGAAACTCTGTGCATTACACAGCTGTTATACCTGCTCCTTACAAGCAGCAAAGCTAATTAGCCTTGGCACAGCTGCACACTGACATGGTGACATTGCTCAGCTTATCTAGGAGTAGCTCAGGTGTCTTTGCAGAACTCCACAGGTCAGTGCGGGCAGACACAACAGGAATCAAATTCTTGCTTCCCACACTCCACCACTTAGATAACAGCAAAGCTAAAATGAAACAATAAGTCACCAGTTATAGAAGCATTTTCAGACAGAAAAAAGTCATTAGCAGATTGTGACTGAGTTAAAATAATACTGAGGAAATAAACCCCAAGAAAAATGACAAAAAAAAGGTACCAGATTAATGCTTATAATTTAATATCTTTGTTTTGTAAATATAATTCAACATAATAACTCAAATCAGAAAATGTAAAATTCCAGGTAATATAGCAAGCTCTAGAACTAACACAGTACAGAGCATTTCAGATGGCTGAGACAAAGCAGCACTCACATTCTTAAATAGCACTTCTATCTTACGCAAACAAATCTTTTTTCTTCTGAAACGTCATGAGAAATGATATTCACAGCATTCGCTTGTATTCTGACGCTTGATGTTACTGAGCACGCAATAGAAATCATATAAGAACATGTTAACTTTATGAAATAAAGTATATGTATTTGTAGTCGATATACATTCTATACATATATATGTATTCTATGCATGCACTTGTTTAATTATTTTGTGTCTAGTCAATAACTAAATATTGATACTATTCCAGATAATATTTGTATTATTAATACTATCTTTCCTGGAACTCTCTGATCTAAACATTTTCTTTATATCCCTTAAGTTCCAAGTATGTCAGCAGTAAGATTGAAAATAGATGTTATTAAATGAGTAACTGCTCCCAATTTTAATATTTTCCAATTGCCTTTGAAATCTACATAGAATACTGAAAAAAAAAATAAAAAAGACACTACTCAATTTAGGATGAGAGGAATATTTCCTTTCCTTTACTTTACTGCAAGCAAGATTTCAGTTTGTCCAGCTGGCAGCCTGCTAGTTGGATCCAGCCCATAAGATGCTCATGTCCAGTTTGTCTCAAAAAGATTGGGAATTAGCTGTGAAGGTGCTGTGAAAAGTCCGAAAGTAAACACTATTTTCACTATTCCTGTGAATAGCTGGTACTGACAACAGCAAGTCATCCCTGGTAAGCAGAGTGCCCGGTGCTTTGTCTTTATCACAGGAAATATGGGCCATCCTTGAATAAACAGCGCTTGGGTGCTGTTTGGCCAGCACCAAGGTTCAAAGGACTTACCTGGTGTAAAGCAAAATAGAAGTCTCAGAATCTGATTTCACATTAATTCCTAGATATTTCCTTTTTCATACTCAACTGCACAATTTATGGCTAATACTGTACTAAGTCGTGCTGAGCCTCTGTGTAGCAAAAAAATAAATAAATAAAATAAAATAGAGAGTTTTATTTATTTCTCTTCCTATCCTATTAGATTGACATGTGGAAAAAGTTGTAAAAGTCAGTTCTGATTTCTTCTGTAGGTCTGTATTCTGTCCCTTCAGGTAGTATGGAATCAATTCGAAGGCTCTCAATGGAGCATGCAACCAAAATATCTCCATGTCTTTTTTCTCAATCTTCTTCCTCTAGGCTTTATTGTTGTTAGAAATTCACTCTTGCATTCTTTCTCAGTGATGTTTCACAGTGATTCTGGCAACATTATACCTTCCTTTTTGTTACAACCAAAATACATCAGGTCCTTCAGGCAGCAATCAATTGTTATCAGTTTGTGAGAGCAATCAGAAAACCTGGAGTCACAACATTACGATAATGGGAAGGCTTAAGCAATGCAAGTCAATTTAACACAACCCAGTTTCCACTTTAGTGTCCATGGGAAATTATTAATGGGAAGAAGACGGAGGGGGAGGAGGGCAGGGAGGTGGAGGGAGAAGAAAAAAAAAAAGGAGGGAGAAATTTAAATATGTGTTTTTCTGGAAGGAGCCTAACTGAAATAGACACTTTGGTAAAAGGTGCAATATCAAATTAATACTGTACCAATATGAATATAGCAGAAAGTTGTCCTTTTGCCAACATTTTTATATACTTCTTTGTATTAAAATTATCAAAAAAGTTAGTGCTGCTCAAAATTGTTTCTGGGAAAATTCAGGGCTAGGGGGGAGGGTAAGGAAGGGTAGGAGAGGAAGCTTTTAAGCTCTCTTTTTGTGTGTGTGTGTGGCTCTTTGAAAGGCTGTTATCAGTGTGTCAGGGTGTGTTGCTTTGGCGTCGTCTGGCTGTGAAGCAACACAATACGTCCTATGTGGGAGACGCAAGGCGATCTCAGGTTTGACCAGCCCCGTCCTACCTTCCATCAAGGGTGACAGGTAGAGGGGATTTTCAGCTAACTCATGGCTTTCCAAATGCAATTCAGACTGAGCATAACATCAAAGTACCAACTCAAGTTACATGAACTCCACTTTCCTTTTTAAAACTGAAGGGCATTAAAGACTATTTCCAAGTGTTTTTGTTTTGTTTTTTTTTTTTCCTGTTTTGCCCAGGTATCAGAAACATAGACTCCTTAGTATTAGTAAAGATTAGTCACTCACTTAGGTTAAACAACTGCCTACATATGAGCAAATGCTTTTTTCTTCACATTTGAGTTAAAATAACAACCAGATAGTCTCTCGAAGAGGTCTGCATTTTTAATACTTCTGTAGTTATATATATTTCTATATAGATTTTGTAGAATCAAAATGCAAGCAGTTATTCTTGCTGTGTCCCCTTTTGTGAGATATGTAACCTTTTGTCTTTTGATTAGATATATATACAAAATACTTTTTTTTTTTTTTAAGTTACCAGACATTCACATGACCCAGCAAGGGAAAGTTAAAAATATGCATGTCTGGACTTTGATAAGAGATTGCGAATGACCTCTCTATTAAACAATTCTTATCTCTGAATAAGACAAATTCTGATTGAAGTGAAGACCATAGCAAACTGTCAGAATTTTCAGTGGGACATGTTTTTTTTTTCACTTCTCCTTGCAGTTGAATATTTTCAGCTCCAACACTGAAATGCTTGCACCTCCTGAGGTCAGCTGTACCTATCCACACTAGCAAACTGAATTAAATGAACAGCATGCTAATATGAATTAAAAGTTTGTGCCTGAAAGACTATTTTTTACTCAAGAAAATTCTGCCCTGCCAATTAGCTATTTAGCTAGCCTTTCATTTCACATGTCCATCTTATTCTGATTACAGATAACTGTCTGTGTGTCCATATAGGTTTTTTTTTTTTTCACTTAAAATCTCCAGTACATCAGCAATTTTGTTCTGGCATCAGCATGCATTCAGTGCGTCTGTACATTCAGTACATCCCAGAGTACAAGTCTGCTTCTAAAAATTCAGTCAGTGTGAGGATTATTTTCAGCAAACATGAAGGGGAAAAGGTAGAAATATTCATAATATTATAGTTCATTTTCCAAACAAAAGCTATCCTGATTTAAGTTCACTGAAAGGTTAAACATATACAATTAAGAGGTTATTAAAAGTTAACAAAAGATAAATTTGGACACTTCACTTTAGTCTGGAGAAAACATAGTCTTCGCTTTAGTCTTCGCTTTAGTCTAGAGAAAACATAGGGAAAGAAAGCCTAAATTTAGTATTGGTAATCAGAAGTTAATCAGGAAAAGAATTGGTGATATCTGAATTACTTATCACTACTCAGGAAAGAGATACTGGAGTTATTCTGGAATCTTTCAATATGTCAGTTCCATCCCTACAGCAGTCAAAAAGAGAAAGGAGGTATTAGAAATCTTAGGAAAGGAACTGAAAATGAAACCAACCTGCTGCTGTTATATCTGCTGGATAAACAGATAAATAAAAGGGAATTGCATAAGGTATGATCAAAGGTGCAGTATGGGATATGAAAGATGAACATAAAATCATTAATGGTTCAAAAGGAATACTTGCTTCCAATTTCTCAAAACAAAAGGAAACCAAATAAAATATTTAAAAAGTATGTGTTTATAAGATACATAATAATACCTTTTTTGTTGTTGTGCACAGTTGTGAAACTCACTGCAGACTAATATAGAAGTATAAAAGCATAAATAGTTCATGGTGGTAAATAAAGTCTCCTCTCTCTAGGGGCATTTATGCCGGATTTCTGGAACCTGAAAAGCACTATTTAAAATTTATCCCTGTCTACTTGTCCTAGGCTTAAAATTTTTAAATGTTTACCAGCAGCCATATCAAGTGCTAATGCAAATGATTCCCTAGTCTGAGCTTGAATAGCTGTTGTTTTTGTTGTTGTTATAGTTGTATTTTGTTCAATAATACAAATATGAACATTAGTGGTTCATGAAGTGAATCATCTGTGGAAGTATCACTTCTTTTAATATATATGACTTCCTATATTAATGCTGATTTGAATTAATGCAAATAAAATAAAATAAAATAAAATAAAATAAAATAAAATAAAATAAAATAATAAAAAAGCCAACTACCATGTTTGAAGACCAACAACCTCCTTGTTAGACTGTCCATGACAGGCATGTTTAAAAAAAGTCAATTAAATCTAATGTTAAGAATCCAGGTAATGATGCTGGCTGTGTTTAAAAATTAGGAATTAATATAAACTGTATTTAAAAGAAGATGTATTCAAGCTTCTAGAATGGAGTGTTTTTTCAATACGATTTTTTTTTTTCAATTCTAAAAAAATACATACTTACTTAAATAATTTGCAACAAGATTTCATCCAAGAAAGGCTAAAACTGGTTATTTCCCTGAGAATTTTAAACTCTTTTTCCCCTCCAAAAATTCTGTGGGAGGATTTCTTCTGAAAGCAAAATTACTCATCAAATGAACAGTTTATGAAATCTGAAATTATAGGAAAGGTAAATGAAATTTAATAATATGCATGTGGAATTAATGAAAAGAGAAAGCGACTCTCAATAAAAACAGGAACAGAAAAGCAAGGAAAACCATACTTCTCGTTCCATGGAACTTAATCTTGGACTCCTGTCACTAAAAAATATGGCAGTGGCAATGAAGAGGAATCCTTTAGATATATGATATGTGAATTAACTCTGGAAAGGAAGACTACAAAACGACTCCATGTTTGTAAAAATAAATAGTGTAGAAAGGAAAAGTATGATTTGTTTTGTTAATTTGTGGCAAAGTAATGACATCTTTTATGAATGCAGAGAACTGTGCCTCAGTTATGGAGTTCAAGAATTCTTCTGGAAACATACACTAGGGAAATAATAGAATTAGCTGCCACTAACTAAGCATGAGGAAGCTATGAAAGTGATATCCTTTTGGTCTGCACTGTGAAATCATAGACCCCGGGTTATATGAATGATATCTTTTATTAAGAATGGATCTGATAATATGAGGTAACTTAGGAGAAACCTAAAGTCTGATCAGTTTCTGTTGCCTTTCACCTTAAATAATCCATTACTTTGACATCACCTGCACCTCGTTACCTACAGCCATGCCTGGCAATTCCAAATAGCAGTGAATTTCTCTATGGGTCCATTATGAATCCAATTTTCTGCACTTTATATAGCTTAAAAGCCATTTTAAATCACATTGGCTAAAAACTTTACAAATGTGTTTTAAAGACCGACACATCAGAACCTTGCACTGCTGTGGGGGATTCCAAGGGTCTATTGCAACATGGTCAACAAATAACACACGTCTGGCAAAACACAAGTATTTTTCTTTGACGTTTGTTGAACTCCTGGATCCTTTATTCTTTTTTCACATGCAGATGCTTGTGTGTTCACTGACCCACACATACCTGCCGTGGCCACTGTACCACACCATCTTTCAAATAAAAGGATCAATGTTACAGCATTATAATCACATTCTTATCACATCATCAGGGAGTGTGCACTACTGCACATGATCTTCCAAGTTCCTGTTGTTTACTGTCCAAGAAAGTGTTCAGTCTTGGGAGGAAACAATCCTTACAGTTACACAGGGAACACTACTAGAACACCAGTTTGTTTGAAGATGCTAACTCCTGTCCTGGAACAATGTGTTGGGTAAGATTATTGCCACTAATGTTTGCTTCCTCTCTCTTCTATAGCTAGTGATGTAAAAGTAAAGAAAGATTCAAAGTCACTACTTCGTTCTCTGCAGGAAAATAACTCTTAGAATGAGCATAGTGGCAGCAAGTAGAGGAATTATTTTAGCATCTGAAATACATGAGCAGTAATGGAAGAATGGAATCAATAAAAAAAATGAGACTGAAATAAAAAATAGATTAGTTGCATGAGTAAACACTGCATATTTAAGAATGCTGTTGCATGAGGACTCTCTTTTTTTTATTCCAAATCTACATCAAATGTCATGTCAATGCATAGACTTCCTTTTCCACAGAAGTTCAAATATGACCTTTCACCTTGTATTGGAATAAAACATTGACATCTGAAAATATCCTTTGCAATTTCTTTTAAGCTTTTTTTTAAAAAATGTTAAAATAATTACAGTTTTTAAAGACAAAATCTGTTTGTTTTTATCAATTTTTCTTTTCTTGTAAAATATATTCACATTGTCATTAGTCAATAGTACCTTATCACCTCCCCCAAAAAAGTTTTGATTTTTCACTGAATATGTTAAAAATGCATCATCTGAAAATATTATTCTTTATCAGCCTTGTCACAAAAAAAATAACTCAGTCTGAAAACTTTTCAACTTCTCAGGATTACCTTCTAGAACCACTAAAACCCTTCCTTCCTTCCTTCCTTCCTTCCTTCCTTCCTTCCTTCCTTCCTTCCTTCCTTCCTTCCTTCCTTCCTTCCTTCCTTCCTTCCTTCCTCCCTCCCTTTCTAAAGCCTAAAGGTTTGAATTTCTCTTTAAGGAAATAAAAAGTATAACTGGAAAATTTAAAAGCATATTTAATAAATTACTCATTCAGCTTGTTTAAGATCTGCTAATGGCTTATTTCAGCAATAGCAGGGGATGGCCGTGCTCTCAGACCCTTTGGGGAGTAATTCTCAGGGACAAATTCTTTATGTAAATGTGGAACTATATTAACATGGAATAGTTTGATTTTCAGAAAATCTAAAATATTCCATCTTAAATACAGCCACAGAGGCTCCACACCATCTGCAAATAATTGCTTCACAGTTTAAGGGGCCTGTGGATGAAATGATACTCCGTTTGGCTACAACGTACTTTTTTTCACCGATGTGGTCGCTAAATGGTAAGGATTTTATTTGACCACAGACATGTTTAGCCAAGGAAGAATGGTAAGGGCTAATCAGCCTCTCCAGTGGAAAAACTGACAAAATACCAGTGCCAGTGAGATGGGCTTTCCAACGCACACCTCATAAATGTGTTGATAACAGCTTAGAAGCAATATACCCTCACAAAATTACCTTCTAAATGCCGAAACAATATCAACTGGGCATGCATACAGATGCACTAGCTTGACTAACTGCTGACAGAATGGAAAAGACAAGTCACTTTTAAAGGAAAATTCTTGGAAGGATTTTCCAAGGATGTAATGATTACTTAAAAAAAAAATGTAGCTCAAAATATATAATGTTTTTTTTTTTTTTTTTTTTTTCTTATTGTTGTTACTAAAACCTCAACATAACAATAGTGGATTCAGTTTTATGGAAAAGCAGTAAAAAGTTATTATGAGAGAAATTTTAGCCTACTTGGTATATGTATTTTAAATATTTGGCCAGTGATTCTGTAATGTCCCCTAAGGATCAGACTATCAGTCTCAATACTCAGTGGACCAAGTGCTCAGGCATGAAAATTGGTGCATTTCCAAGACTGAAGTGAAAAAAAAAGGATATGTCAGACTCACCAAGTATTCTTTACTCAAAGAAAGCAATATTGTCTTTTTTTTTTTTTTTTTTTTTTTTAATGTGTTCAAATAGGTTGGGGATCTTATTGTTTGTCCTAATAGGAAAACATCTCTTCCTTAGAAATTTTATTACTCAAAGAGATCTGAAAAGTCGTCTGGTGGGCTGGAAACTCAGTACATGAAAATGGGTCTCTGTGTATGGACTGCTTCTGGGATAGGCTAATAGAATTGCTCTTGTTTTGAAAATAAAGAAACTATAACATCTGTAGTTAGGAACTGTGTCAGGAAAATATGGAGTTTAAATATTATGTGAATACAGAAATCAAATTATTTGCATTAATATACTGGTTCCATTTCTTTTCCTTATGTGCTCAGGTCATATTTCACTAACTGTCATTTCATTTAAGACTTGCAATTAACAACCTCCCAAATGCCAAAGTTTTCTTCTTCCCGAGACCCATAATAAAATTTTGGTTAATTTATGGTTGAATAGTAGAATTTAGCTATTTTAAACATCTCTGATTTTTTTAAATTAGCTTACTCAAGTCTATTTATTTTTATCTCATCTGTATATCATCATTATGTGACTAAAGACAGCACATATTTCGAAAAATTTCAAGCTCTCCAATCATCTCATAGATATGAGATGTACCAGTCCCTTATCCCTGCCAAATTAATTGTCTGATCCTTGCATAAGTCTGCTGTCCCATCATTCCAGCTTTATAATTCCTGTTCCACCACTGCAAACTAGTACCAAGGACATTCTTCCCAGTGTGGTACCCTGAATACTGACCTTTGAAACTGAGTTTGTAAATTTGCTAGAATTATTAGACTAGATTTGATATGCAGAGATATGGGCTAGGGGAAGGTGGCAGAGCTTAACACGGCCTCGATGAAAAAGAGGATACAATTGCACTTTTAAAAATTTTATTTATTTTTATTTTTATAGTACATTGGTCTCTAGCCAAAAGTGAGTCTTTTATCTTTCCCTTCCTATGGCCATTTGTGAAGTACTCTCAGATTCTACTCCTAACCACGAGTTGTCTCATGGTTTTCTTTGCAAAATTAAGTTTGTGACAGAAAAAGCCTTTGGGGTACCATAGTGAAGATTTATTTTTGAGGCTTCAGCATCACATAAGAAGCATGAAAGTGACATATAATAAATAGTGACATATGCTACAAAGTGGTACATAAGTAATCTGTGCATATCAAGAGGGACTGCGCTATCCAACTTAAAAAATTTGGTCTCAGCATATACATCTGCTGGAGCTCGCGTGATTTCAGGATTTCAAGGATTCAATAACTTTTTTTGATGTTCCTGTATGGTGGCCGGGTTGATGGATATGCCTTCAAATGTGCATTTTTCCATATACTTTTTTTTTTTTTTTGTAAAGTATAAGAACAAAGCTTTTTAGACATTCTAGAACTCTGGACATCTGAATGCTAGGATGTAGAGCCTAGGAGTGCTCTTAGAGTTTGCATGCTTCCTATAGATTAGGCTGGCTCATGTACAGAGTGGGAAGATGAGAGTATTTTCCCTACACTCCTATCACAATCTAAGATAGCAAAATTCTTCCATTGTGTCAGACATGATTTTCTTTCACATCATGTAGGGTAGTGCAAAGAAAACACACTACATCATTGTTCAGCAGTCTGTATGGCTGATGCTGAGCTATGGCAAGTTGTGAGCAATCCCACACTTCCACTGATAGGTCTTGAAAAACAAATACACACTTTGGCAATTGTTGAGTTTCAGATGGTGGATTTAAAATTTAATTGCTATTTCATTCTTCATCAAGAACATCATACAGCTTTTTTCCTAGCTACTAGTAAAGGATCTAGCTTTTCCTAGCAAAGAAACGTGACATAATTATTTTTGTAAAACATTGCCTTTCTGTTCCATGTGGTATGACAACAGTCTATATCTCCATGAAATATCTGGAAACTAACCAGTGATGTAATCAAAATCTCAGAAATATGAGGGGAAATAGTTTATTAAATTTCTTCAATCTGGAATGCTTCATGCATTATGTAACAACAGGAAACTGAGATAGAAGATAGAAATACATATTTTGCCACTGAAGAGATTAAATTCTTGCCCTAGATAGTAAAAGCCCTCACTGTGTTAAAAATCAGCAGGTAAACTTTAATAACCAGAAAGGTTTGCTGATACAGTAGTTTCATTCAAATCCTTCCAATATAATAAACTGTATAGAGCTAAATTAACAACAAGAAATAGAGTGTTACTTTGTTAACAGAATATCTGTGAGATTTAGCAAGAACACTTTCTGGAAAATTTGTCTTAAGATTTAGCAAGATCACAAGTTTAATTGACAAAATCTGCCTTGAGGACTGTAAAAGAGCAGCTTCAAGAACAGTTCACATTTATTCTTTATTCTTGCAGCAAGAATTGTATATATATTCTTTTAAAAGACATAACTTAGAAAAAAAGCATTGTTCACTTTGTAGTTAATCAGAAAAGTCAGTAAAACCAGTCCTGTAATTATCTGAATTAAATTCTTTTGCAAATTGAAAATCACTAAATATTATAAAGTGATGCAAGATATTGATCTCTCTCTTTTTCCCATTACTTAGGATTTCTGAGCTGCATATGAAATCTAAACTGCCTAAGAAATTATAGTTTTACTTTTTGGAAGTGCGTATTTTAATTTAGGACTGTTCAATGCTCGTGTTTAATGAAAATAAAAGGAAGCTGCAAGATGCAAAGTAGAGAAGCTCAGTTTCACAGAAGCTCATATAACACAATACTGATGTCTGTGTTCCTACATCTCTAAGCAATTCCAGATTACATTATATTTTCAGTGGTTCTTTCAATAAGGAGGAGGGGGAGAAGAAAAAATGTTATTTAGTGTCCTTCTATACCCACAATATTCTGTATGATTACCTAAAAGTATATGTTGGCCATATAAACATGTCTTTGGAAATTAGGATTGCTGGTTCCTGTGTTGTGGGAAGCTATAGCTCATTAGCACTTAGGAGACCTTGCTCTGGTTCTTCATTCTCTCATTCTGCTTCCTATGACTTGGAGAAATTTCATTTCCCTTTACAACAGATTGTCATACAGGACAACGACAACTATTAATAGATAAATAAACAATTCTTCAGCCTTTTCTACCATTTTAATATACCTCATTTGTTCTAAATAAACTCAGCAGGGCTGTCGTTCTAGAAAGCTGCAAAATTCATTTCAATAAGTGTTGCTATGTCAAGAACCTCTTGTTAGAATTTTGTTCAAATATATCAGCAAATACAATTCATACACATAGCTTAGAGAAACATATGTTCAGAAGTTATTTTATACTAAATTACAAAAAAAAAAAAAAGAAAAAAAAGGGAGAGGAGAGAAAACGAAATGCACTTCAGGGGAGCACTGAAAAATGGCACTTTTGGTGTCTTAGCAGCCTTATATTTTCAGTGGCTTACAGATACATGCTGATTCTTTAGGTGGTTTTGCTCTTCTTATATACTCAGACAGTCTGCAGACAGCATTTTACAATTTATTAGTATGTTGTAATATTTATACATTTTTCCATACTTTCCATATTTTTGAAACTAGCAAGTAAAAGAAAATGGGAAATTGGAAATATCATAGTGATAACTTATTTGCTTCTGTTTAAGTCTGACTCTCACTGAGGGAGGTAGAGAATAGCATGTGATAGCCCAAGATCATTAAGATAGAACTTATTAGTTCTTAAAAAGAAAGTTACAGTTACAGAGAAACATAAGTTTACTAGTAGAGCAACACAATAAATAGGGCTTGAAGCCAACTTGAAGCTTCAGAAAGCTGTAAATCTGATCTATAAAGAACTATACAGATCTATAACATAGTTCTAGACATTGTTTAAATGATAAATAAATAAATAAATAAGCTATTCCTTTGCCCTTGCCCCACTCCAAATAAATAGTACCCATAGGAAAATTTCACTTGATTATTATCGCATTAATTTATCTATGCTAGTATTCTTAACATAGGTTAAACAGTGTATCTGACTGCACTGAGATAGTTCAAAATGAGTTCCAAACAGAGGTGGAAGAATTGTAAAAAAAAAAACCCTTCGGTGTGATTGTTAATTAAAACTTAAAAAGTGGAAAATATATTAAAAAAAGGTTGTGGTACTGAATTAAAATTATTTGTTGCCTCTTGTTCAATAAAGACTGTTTTGCACATATAGTTATGGCTATTAATTTAAATCCAGTTAATATGTCAACCTAGTATGGAAAACAGTGATATGATGAATTGCTTGAAATAACAGGACCTGGTGAGTTATTCCTCTTTTATATATATGCTTTGGACAATGTATCGGGTGTAGAAAAATAACGATATTCCACATTTATCAGAATAACATTTTTCTTCCACATGCAGTATAACTAAAAGTGTAAATATCCTTTATTAAAATGAAGCTGAATCAAATTCATTAGAAGCATTAAAGATACTCAGATTATTAGAACAGAAGCAGAAGTTATTTTAACAGAGTATATAATTGAAAAATGACACAAAAGAGAAATCCTTAAACCTGTTGGGAAGCAAGGTTCATTGCTTGGGAGGGGTTTTATTTGTTTGTTTTTGTTTTGTTTTATTTTGTCACAGACTAGTTTAATAGCCGAAGATCAATATCTAAGGATGTCATGCAGTTGTGACATATGTGGGGACACTGATAATGTGTTGGATTCAGAGCTAAGATAATTCTATTAGAGTATCCCACATAAATAAAAATTTAAATTCTTGAAGATCTTTCAACAAAGACGTATTTGGTACTTATTTCTCAACAGCAATAGCAGTAATGTTTCATACAATAAAAGAGTAGTAGCACCTAAAGGCAGACAAAGGAGAGAAAATCAATCACAAGGCTCAATGAGATAAAAAGAATGACAAGTATTATAATCAGGAACAGAATAATAAATCAAGTAGCATTTAGAACATGGAAAATGCTAAAGCTTTTATGACCTTGACATTTTTCTTTAGGTAGTTTCACAAAGAGATATTTACCATAAAAATTGCAACTTAAGCACTTCTTACAAATGCTTAGCTAAATAATTTCTAGTTGCTACTGGTGAGAAGAAATAAAGTCTCACACTTCTACACTTAATGCATAATAAAGGTCATGGATTTATTCATATTGTAAAGTGTTTGTAGTTTGAATGCATTATAGTCCTAGAGTTAAAGAATAAGCTAGGATGAAATAACAATTCTACCATTTTGTGAATCAGCTCAGTTATTGTATTGTACATTGACGCTTGCAAAACACACATCTGCACACCCATGCACACAGAAAGATTAATGTGAATATATATTATAGACAATTAATTTTTTAGGGTTCAGCCTTCCCAATTTTAGATGGTTTAGTGAAATGCTCTATTTAAATTTCTTTTATGTTCAGTGGATAAAGATCGATCCCTTTGCAAGCACTGGCATGTATATGCTGTATTGCTAAGCTGTTGGCACAGTTACTGACCTAATCTGATTTAGCCAAGCACCATGATCAGAAATGACACCCAGGAATGGTAAAAAGACAAATCCTAATGAGTAGTTTGAATAACACCGCATTTTTGTAGGTAAGAGAATTTGCCTAAACACCCCTGACAGCCTTTTAAGGCCACAGAATGATCAGTACAGCCTTTTTAATGCCCTCCCTACTCCCCACCTTTTTTTTTTTTTTTTTTTCTGATGTAGACTAGGGGACACTGAAAGGCCCTGACTCAATATTTTAGCTTTCTGGATCATACTCAGTCATGCCATGTTAATTCATTTCACTTCTAATTTTATCAAAATAATATGAGCACAACGTTTGCTTAGAGTGTTTTAATTAAAAAAAAAAATAGTGCTTTTTAGGTTTGCTCTCCGATTCTGTAAAATCATTGGCAGTTTAATTATTTATCACTGTGTCTTATCTTGTTTATTGCGCTTATAATCCCTTGGGAATGAGATCACACATACGTATTTGGTATAATAGGAAGATAATTTCTGCTGTGCCTTGTGATCACTACTACTGTATAGTAAACAGATATATATTATTTGAGAGATGCTATGCCTAAAATATTTCCGCTAATGTATTCTTAACACTTTAATTTACTTAGGGATATGAAGTATTTATATGGACTTCCCCTCAAAATCAGCACTTGAAAGATTTGATGATGATGCACTGAAGACACTAATTAAAAGAAATGATCTACTATTAGTGTTTGATACCTAACGAACAAAAAGGACAAAGAAAAGAGACACCAAAATACTGAGGACCTTCAGAAGGAAACATACGTAGTTCAGGAATCTATTTGTCTTTTTTGAATGATATTGACAGTAGGTCAACATGGGTGAATTCATACATTTTTACAAGGTTGACATTCAACTGAATTTAGTTTATACAAAAAATATTTTGGTGCTATATTTGCTGATACTATCATATTAGTTTCCCTCTTCAGCAACTGCTTAGCATTAAGAATGTCTATGGGCCTGTCCAAGGGCATATTTTTTTTCATAGTAGTTGTTAGAGATCCTAGAAAGCACAAAAGACTGAAAAAAAGCTTGTAGAATTGGTGAAGAAGCTGTTTAAAAGCTGATAAAAGCAGAGATCCAATGTATGTCTGAGGTATAAATCACCATTTTATAACGATAAAAGGCTTCATGCTTTGCTCAAATGATAAAAAGTGTTAGTGCTATGGAAGCCGCAAAATGAGTTACATGAAAAGTGTTTGGGAGAGTGATGTAACCCCGTGGGTTATACTGCAGTGAGAATCCCTGATATATCCAGATCCTCAGCTACAGGACCCTACAAGAGAGAATATAGTATATATAACTTTTTTTTTCACAGCACAAGCGTGGTAAAATATAGGAACACATTTTACTTCAGTAAATAGATTCTGCTAAATCTATCTTAGCAACTCTTCTGCACTGTGTAAAAATATTTCCACAATAAGATATCATCTTGACTACTTTCTTGCATTTACTATACCAGTTTCACTATATCTTCTGTCTTAATCTGTCGTGTAATTTCAAAATACTTTAACTTTAGAAATAAATTCTATAATATAGGTAGAGTAAGAGCTGATTGATAACCTCTTAATAAATCTGTCATAAATATTTTTTTTCAAATACTTACAAAACAGATTGAAGCAAGAACACAAAATTGATGCCATATTAGAGATATTTTATACATATTTAATACTTTGTTCCCCATTTATTCATGCAGTTCATTTACATAGCCTGACTTACTGAAAACTGTGTGCAAAATTATATGCTATATTAATTTATAAAAAAATACTTCTCTACGCATGCCATTTTCAAATTAAAATTACCATTGTACCTGATATGTAAACTCCAATACTCTCAATGAGCACAAAGTATTGTTCTGTTATTGCCAATGCAATATTGAAATGCAGGCAAAAATAGTAATGACATTAACACGTATTTTCCGTTAAATTTTGTCTACAGTATCTCCTCTGCAATAAAAATGCTACATGTTGTGTTTTTAACCCACTGCATTTCTAGTGTACCTGGGCAATTTCTTTTTTCCCCCGGCTCAGGAAACTAATTTGAAGGCATGATATATCCCCTCATAGCTTTATTTTTAATTAAAAATTGGGAGTTTTAACCATTTGGATCAGGAAGGAAGGAAAATTTTCTTGTCTATGAAAGTAGAAGGCACTGGTCCAGCTATTTTTCCTAGATCTCCTCATGTGGACATGTTGCTTTCTTTTAATTTTATATCTTTTATTGCAAAGAATAATAATAATGACTTGAAGGTGTGAATCATCTCTTGACTTTCCTTACTTAGCCAGGTGAAAGCTAAAGTGGCTAAATCCTGGATTAAAAAAAAAATCTTTATTCAGTTTTATTTATTTTTTGTGAATACATTATTCAGTGAAGGAAGATATTTTTCCTTTCTCTGCTTACTATCACTTCCTCCGAGGTTTTAATATTTCTTTTTTCTGACGATAAATGAGTTTGCTATTCATGTATATGTACTGAAATAAGCTCTGGATTTTTGCTGCTATTGTTATTTCCTGTTGTTAGTATTTTTTTTTAAAGTAAAAGGTTCCAGCCAAAATTAGCTCAGCAAACTGAAGGTAAAAAGGCCAAATGAGATAAAAGTGTAGATTTTTTTTTTCTTCTTTTTTTTTTTTTTTAAAGGACATAACTTTTTAATTCCATATTCCAGAGAATCTTAAAATCTTCATGTCTAAATGCCTAACCTTATTCTGTGCAGAAGTTTTATTTTGTTTTGTTTTGTTTCTTTGTTTGTTTTGTTTCTTTGTTTGTTTGTTTTGTTTTGTTTTTCCAGTACTGGAATGCCTTGCAGTGTATTGTAGAAAAAAAAAAGAGGAATCTTAACCCATAAGGACAGAGAGGTGATTGTCTCAAATTATATTTGCTGAATGGCTTCACTAAACCATTTATGAATCCCTAAAAAAATCATATCTTGCTGTACAAAATCAATTTTATGTCGCTGAATGCAAGAAATTACTTGAGAATTAAAATGCATATATTTAACACTAATTCAGAAGTCCTAATAAATGAAGCTAACACAAATTAGATGTTAGCCTCTCTATTTTGAAATACAGTAAACAACAATTCCTAATACCTTAATTTATGCATGATGTTTCCTTGACCTTCCTCTGTCTCTTTTAATTTTTAAGCTGTAGATGTTTTCTAATCATTATTAAATGGAAAGGAAGCTGCTAATTCAGAAAGGCTGAAATTCACCCCAAGGTGAAGCCTAATGCCCTATTTATATAACAGTTTAGCCCTATTTAGAAGGTTTAAGTAGGATTCAAGAGATGAAGTAGCTTGTGCCAGATCTCTTCATAGGAATGAATTACTTCTTAGTGAAAACTTGACTGATGCAAAAGGACTTGAGTACTCCATGAGTGAAGAAAAAATCCACTCAGAGCTCACATGCCAAGCCATGGGGAGCAAGCATCTTATACTGCTGTCTGTGGAAGAAATTAACTGTTTTGCTTCTGAGGAAAAAGTCCATTTCTTTCATTATTGACATATTGTAACAGAAGTAGCTATGTTTACTTCTCCATGATATTTATTTAGGATTTTTAAAATTTTATTTATTTATTTTTTAAAGTAAGACCATAGAAATAATCAGTCCCATCTGCACATACAAAAGACATGACACACGGAACAAAAAAATGCCTGAAACAAGCAATAGAGGAAATTAATGTCATCACTAGACTGAAGACATAAAGAGATTCAAAATTAAAAATCCTTTGAAAGCTTCCAACAAGATTCCTATAATCAGCTAGAAGATAAGTAATGATCAAAGCCCTTTAAAATAATATTGCTCACCCCATTAGAACTGTTTAAATGTAACCTACTATTCAACAGAAATTACACAGGATTACGGTGGAAACTATGCCATTGTTTCAATAAAAGTCCAGATGTTTTAAGGGTAGACTTCCCAACTAACATAAAGTTAAAAGGCAGGAATAAAAAAGAAACAAAACAAAAACATAACCAAAAACAAAAATGCCAGCTGCAGATATAATGCTTTATTATTGGTAACGTACCACTTCAGAGGTGCTCAAATGCTCTGAGAAATGGCCTCATATTGCAACTGAGTTATGGAAGGGGAAAGAAAGCAAGTTTTGGGTTTTGTTTCCCAGAAGTTTTATTTACATATATATGTGTGTGTTTGTGTATATTTATATAATATATATGAGTTCTTTTCCTTTAAGCATAAAATGCATGACCAATTTTTTTATTTTCTCCCAAATATTCCCTTTCTGTTATTAAATGTCATCTCAGTCACAAAGAAAAGCACAGAGAAAAGCACTTCTGAATACTTCATTACCACTGTTGTTCTATGAAATAGCCTCAGGGATGTTGCACACAGTGGTGTCAGGTTGGGATCTGGAAACATTCCTAAGCAGGAGTCCAAAATAATGAATGTTTGACAGCTTTACTAAATATTTCAGATTTATTTTCTGATGCGCTGTGTGCTTTAAATACCAATATTGTTACTGTTTTTGCCCACAACAATTTGAAGTAACCACTGTTTTACCTTTCTTAAACAGTTAGAGGTAAATCGTATGGCATTGTTTATTAGCATTACTTGAAGATTGAGGAAGTTTGCAATGCTTCAGAAATTAGTTGGTGCAAGGTGCTTCAAAGGGATTGTCAATTTTTATTATGTGCAGTGTGCGAACTCAATTTGAATGTCATATCTATTTATTTAGATTTAAAGAACCACAAATACAAGAACTCTTTTTTCCCTATGCTTGTCAATAAAACTGCAGTGCAAAAGTCCAAATGAATCTAAAAAAGCAGCATACTCCCCTCATATATTCGTGTTTAAACGAGAGAAACATCGTCCAAATCAAATCAGAACTTCCTTATACTTCCATCAGTTCTGGATATCTTGCAGTACCTTTAACAGTTTCAAAACATACTGAATCATATTTTTGATTGAATTGTCTTGAAACTCAAGGAAATCCAAATCAATTCCATAATCATTCAGTTGCAGAGAATACCAAGATAAATTTTAGACACCTAGAACTCGATACATTCAGTAAATATTAGAAACTTCAACCAAAAAGTTTAGCCTAGTGCAAACCATGATCATGTTGCATACTAATGATGAGATTAACTTTTCTTCATCAAAAACGTTATCATAGACTTGTCAACGTCATCCATGAACTTATAAAATAGTTTACTGGAAACACTCTACATTATCTGTTTGCACTTTGGAAAGAGTTTGTTCAAAACAGCAAAGGCTGAATTCCACATGAAAGAGAGCTTGCTGGACTCTGCCTGCAAAAATAACTTTGGACCATAAAAGCAGTCATACATTTTGTAATGATCAGGAACCAACATGTGGGTAAGAAGGATCAAAGCTGCATCTGAAATGCAGGTGAGACATCTAATGGCATCCAAACAAAAACAAATCTTGATTAACTCTGAAACGAAGATAATCAACCAAGTATACACAAGAACAGTTACTGCCAAAGCAGGACAAAACATTAATTGGGAAAATTGCTCATCACATTATTGCTTATCAGAAATAACTGTTAAGATGTGAGCCATTCAGCAGTGTGAAGAGATAACTTTCCAAGCAGAAAATGAACACTATTTCCTTAAAGTAACTTGCTAATTACTAAGCAAGCAATGAAAGCCTTTATCAGAAAAGGAATCAATATTTTCACTGAAACTCCAAAAGGCAAGAAGAACAAGGAGTGACATCTCAAAACATGGAACAATCAGTTGTGAGTGCTAATTGGAACAGAAAAGAAGTAAATATTTCTTATGAATCAGGAGACAGAGTTCTAGTTCTAGTTCTAATAGTTTGTGAATTTGCAAAGGAAAAGAAAAAATACAACTTCCTTAGAATCTTCATTATATAATGGATGATACAAGAACAGATGACATATAGAGAGGGTGCCAGGTCTTATTGTTTAGGGTTTTCCAGTACAAAAAGTCCCAAGAAAAATAAAGTATCTAGGCAAGTCATTTGCAAAGCTGAAGTGGAAGAAGCCTATAACTTAACCTCTTCTTTGAGCATCTGTTCTATAATAATAATAAACCATCACATATCTCCTCTTAAACTGCAAATGACATGTGCTATAAATTTGCAGAAACATGAGAATATTCTGCTCCAGACTTAGCCAGAGTAAATGTACAGTGGCCTTCTGACTTTAATGGATCTGTACCATGTGTGAATTTGGCCACCAAATGGGATTTCACACTTTCTGTTTTAGGCTATTTTAGGTATCCAGCATTGGCATGAGTCAGAGAATCTACAGTTAGGAGCTGATAGTCGATAGAAAAAAAGTATGTGTCTCCAGAGGATAGTAAATAATACTGGAGTCAGAAGCCTAAAAGTGGGCAATATGAATAATTCCTTTGCTCCTATCTTTCCAAATATGTCATTTTTCATATGCAAATTCAAATAACTGAAATATTATTAAGTGCTACCCAAGAAAGTTGCATTCCAAAGTGAGAGAGAAACCATTGGTGTTCAGTTTTATCAAGCACACTTAACTACTCAGATCTATGCTTGTACTGAAAGTTTTAAATCAAAATGACAACTTTTGTTCAGATGGTAATGTGTTGCCAAGATTTACCACATGCAATAATTCAGTTATTAAGCAAAGAAATAATTTCATTGGCAAAAGAAGTTCCACTAGTGACGAGAGCAGTAGTGGAAAGAGTGTCAGATAAAACACTATAAAGCAGAACTGAAAACTGCTGAATTTTTATCTAAAGAGTTGACTTCTCATGCTGATGACACTGAAGCTTGGCTCAGACTCCAAGGATCATAGTGTTTGGTTTGTGAGGTTTAATTTTTTATCGTGTTTCCTTAACCTTTCTAAACTAAGAAACACAGAAACCCTTTAGGTGTCATATTTCTTACTGAATGGTAATCGAAACAGACCTATGACTTGAGCTTCATTAGCAGGAGCAGGATTAGCTGAAAAAAGTTTGAATTTATGTGGAGCTCAGGTTATACATTTTAGAATTTTAAATTATACTTCTAAATGTAATTTAATCCCCATAATTTCTCTTGTCTTTGTAGAGATTTTTATAGAGGCAATTAATTATAAGATTAGCAGAATACTGTTAGTTCTGTATTTCTTCTACTTAAAGAGAGAGATTGAGGCTGAAAAACATAATTTTGAAGAGCGTCAGAGATGAATATTTGCCTTTGACAACAGTTACAATAATACTTGAGATGATGGAGAAATCAAACCACCTTCATGCTATCTAGAAAGATGTGATTGTGTTAAACATTAAATGAAGTGTTCTGATCCTCCTGTGTGGAATTAACAGAGTAATACACTGCTAAATTGTACTTCCTATTAAAATTATTTAATTAATCCAGGTACTCATCTCTGAGTAGCAGTGTAAATGAATGAGTGTGACTAGTACCACCTAAGAGGAAGACAAATGTAAATGAAAGACATTCATTTGGGACATATCAAAGAAACACAGATTTTTTAAAAGATTTTTTTTAAATAACAGCACAAACAAATAATCCTTCAGACAAACCCAAATCTAGAATTGTTCTAGAATTGTTCTTGACAAAAGAAATCTTGCATCTTTTCCAGAATGAAGTTCCTTCTAATGTTTTCAGATGTGACTTTGCGTATGAGATCTAATGAGAAATCTTCTCCTATTGAAATAAATGAGGTTTGTATTGGGCCTCAGTGAAAACTGAAGCTAGTCCTAGTTCATTGTACTGAATTCATATTTATGTGAAAGCATAAATAAGATATTTTAGAAAAAAATGCACATGCTTTTTAAAACCCTTTACACAGTATGAATCATATTTTCCTCTCACCCTGCCCAATCTTATTTCCCCACAAGGAAAATGCATTCAAATAATACTGTTGCATTGCAATAACAATTTTGAATTTTGAATGTTTCTCAAAGTAGCTTGAAGAGATCACAAGGAGTCTTAGAATTGTTCACTGTCACTCTCTGTCTTGTTAGGCCAGCTTCCATCACCACCTAGATTAAGCAGATTGTGGCTCAGATCTCATGCGTCTATCTCTCTCTCTATTTTTTTTTTATCAGTGAAAGTAACATCTGTCCTTTTCAGTCTCTTCACAGCATCCAACCACATTGACAGATGTTTCCCAAACCCTACTGTCTGCTAACATTTAAAGGAATACAGTATTTGCATAAACACTGGGAATTCCAAGCTTGATACTTTCCATACTGTTTTAATTTTTAAAATCAACATTTTTTGTTCTATACCCATCATTTTGTTTTACTCCTCATAAAGCAGACATTGTGTGCACACATCTGTTAAATCTGGGCTGCATTTATTACAGTTCTGCTCTTCCAGAAACAGGAAGGATTAATTACCACAGACCGGCTCTAGAAGCACCCCCGTGTTTCTTAACACACAAAATTAATTCAGAGTTGACAAAACTCTTTCAGACACAACCTGCTTCCTGCTGATGGCGCTTTATTAGCATATTCTTCCCAGAAAAAAAAATGCCTCATAGACCCTTTTTACCTCTCCTCAGAGTTCAATTTGTAAAGCACTGAGTGACAGGCAGCAAAATGGCTTGAATATATCTACGGCAAGTTGCCAAATCCTCCCGATAGAAGCACTTTGGAGCCTTTGTTCTGAGTACATTAAAGTCACAGAAGGTCCATGTACTGTAGACAGTACAGGGCAGGCAGGATGTTCACAGTAAGACAAAACAGCAGGTGATAAATGACATTAAATAACAGTGAGAATTTACCACAGACTAAATTAACTACTGGAGTGAAATGTTCTCAGCTCTAAGGCTATATTAACAGTGAATTTATAATCAGGTGATTATCATTCTTTTTAGTGTTCAAGGAAGTCTATATGTAAAAATGATCAAGACAGCTCTATTTAACTCCAGAGACAAGCTGCTGGAACTGGTTCTAAAAACGACAGAGTGCAATTCTTCTTTGCACTCCTATAACGTAATTTACACACTGAGCACTTAAAAGTGAATTAGATTGTTGGATACCTGATGTACACCACTTTGTAAAGTTAGAGCTAAACTGGGTCGCTCGTAGCTGATCCTGCTTGACTCCTGAAAATAGGCTTCTGTCACTTCTAGTTAAGAAACTTGCAAACAAAAATTCACTTCCTCTGAGGTGAGGGGGAAGGTGAATATCTGCCATCTATGCAGATTCTGATTAAATTTTATGTTTTGGAAGAAGATTAATATTATAATTTAATTGAGCAACTGTATTGGCAATTAACATATCTGCATAATTTCTTTATACGGTCTGGATGTGCAATTCTTTTTTTTGGGGGGAAAATAAATGTTTATTATAGTAATTTCAGATTCCAAAGGATTCTGATTTTTTTTTATGTTTAGTGAATATGATACTACACCTTTGCATAATGATGTTTTTTGGTATATGGAAAGGCAATTTCTTCTGTATTTCATTTGCCTAAAGTTAACATAGTTACTCTATAATATTCTTTCCAGGAAAAGAATACAGGCAATTAAAAATAGCAAAACAATCTAAACAACTGAAACTGATAAAAAAAAATACAGATAACACAAATACAAAACACTAGGAAATAGTGTTTAAGAAAAACTTGAAGACGACCCTCAAGCCTAAGTCTTGGAAGTAATTTTCTCCTTATATATATATAGGTGTGTGTGTGTATATATATATCTCTTTTATTCAGGATTCTTGACCCGATTGCAATGGGTAATTCCCAAGTGTTATTAGGGTGCACAAGAGAAGGAATGAATTAATAAAAATTAATATATTAAACCTATCTAGTTTCCTGTACCTTTATAAGATTTAATTGGACTTTGTATCTTCACGTGTAAAGAATTAAAACTGGATGGTCTTACCATGTTCTGCCAGCTGAATTTAAGAGTTAGTCTATGAATTCCCTGAGAAACTGATCAATTCCGACGAAGGAGAAGCATGGTAACGACCAAGAAAAACCCATTTTGTAAAGACTTAGCACTCTCGTTTATTCAAAGGCTATAGTAAACTGCAGTACCTCCTTGATGCCTGAACTTGGATTTGCTGCAGGTACTAACAGCATTTTGATATTCAGTGTCTTTAGCATATTTACTTAATAAACAGTGTTCTAAGATTACCACATGGATGGTTTATTCTCTTCACAATGTCTACTAAATGGAATTAAGAGCCAAAAAATCAACACATATTTTACTGTATTATTAACACTACACTTTATTTCTCCATAGCTCTGAAAATAGTAACAGAAAACAGAATAGACTGCTTGTGAACTTTGCTGAGAAAAAAAAATCTTATTTTCTAAACTTAAGACACTTAAATTACTACAGGACTGAAAAGAAAATAAAAACAGATCTGATAACTACTCTGTCCAATGGTCACTGTATTTGGCATCTTCCAGAGGAAATATCCCTGCAACTTGTCGAGTGCTAAAGAAAGATAAAGAAGCAGGCCCTGCCCTTTTCTTCAGACTTGTTCCTTCCAATATACGATCACAACTTGCATACTGGATAAAGAAGGACATGAAAATGTGTTACACCTCTATGTCAGATAAGGATAGTTTTTGATTTATGCATACTGCTCTTTTCTATGTGAACATTTCAAGGGAGAAAAAATAACAACAAAAAAATGCAAGTGTTTTGCTTTAGGAGGATAAAAGAAAAAAGACAAGAAAGAACCAATTGGAAAGGCAAGTTATAAAAGCTAGGGATTTCTTCACCACAGGGAAAATTCTCACTAGTGTGCTCTCAAAAGTGCTGAAAACTATAGTGGATTCAATCACATTATAGTGACTTAGATCATGTTTTTCTGTTTGATGCTTCTTACAAGATGTAAGGTTTTCTGTGACTTCAAAATACATTTTACATGCCTAAAGATTTTGTTTTGTTGTTTTTTAATGCTTGGAGACTTAAAAGCCCCTAACATTATATTAAGATCATTTGAAATCAATGTAAAATTAGAGGTCCAAATACAAAATACAAAATTATAACTTGATTAAATCTTATGGCCTACTTAACTAAACAAAAACCCATCATGACATTTGTTCAACTGTTTAGAAATTGTGATGTGTATATAATAATAAAAAAAAATCTGAATTTTTGAATTCATTTCAGGACATCATAATCCAGCTATTCTTATTTTGGGTAGTGGAGTATTATCAGTAACACTGCCTTCAGAGCAATGGGAGGCACAGATAAAAAGATATATAAAAAGAATCAGCTTTGCCTGATTTAAAACAGCAATATGAGCATTATAAGAGGGAGAAAGTTTCTTTCCATTGCACAAAAGGATAAGCCAGAGGCCTTTTAAAAATGGGAGCATTTTGCCCTTTTATATGGTTGGCAGTTAGTTTTCTGTTTTTGCTCCATCCTCCTTTATAGGAGTCACTTTCACAAGTGCTTCTGCAAAGCAATACCAACCCCGGAAACAGGCACAAGGCTTGCATGCTTTGTACCTGTGCCTCTCCATCCAGGCAAACTTCAGTCTTTGCTTACCACCAAAAGGTCAGGTTTCACTATGAGTCTTTCATCAATTGTCCTGTGCAAAGGTCTTTTGTATTTCTGATCCTGAGGTTGTTGCTAGGGTGGGCTCTTTGTTTTGCTTAAATTTCTGTACTTACTACCTTGAGATAATGCATGTATGCAGTGGGGCTCTCTGCAGACAGTGCGGCACTCTGTGCCTCCCAGCAAAGCAAAGGTATGTAAATTGGCAACAGCGGTTTGCTGTCTCTGCTGTGAACAGATTGGTCCCCAAGATAGGCCCTCTGGCACTCTTTCACTCAGCTGCTGACGCTGGCTGCTGTGGAATTCTCCCTGACTTGCTCCTTGCTGCTAACACTAGGAAATCTTGCAAGCATTCAAAGGAAAAATGTCAAGGGTCATTAAAGAAAAAAAAATCCTGAGTGTGTATGTTTTCAAGAAATATCACATTGTTATTCTCTAAAATATAGTAAAAAATATTCTCTAAGATATAGTAAAGAGAGGACAATTAAGCTAAAAAAAATAAAAATCACAACTCCAAGCTAATTCACTAAATATATATATATAATTGCAATTATAATCTCAAATATTAAGTGTTGCAGCTGTCCTTAAAAATAGAATCATGAATTTTTGGTTGCAGGTATTGTATAGTTCCAGTGGCATTACTAGTTGCTTAGAAAATAGACATCATTTGCAAAGCAGGACACAACTTTCTGCAAGGATTAAACATATATCTGCAAACAAGTAGCATTAGGTTTATCGGTTATTATTTTCAGTGGCTTGCATAGATTACCTAAAAGCTGAAAACATCTAATTTAGAACTCTTTTGTGAACATTAACTATGTTTTTTTATAGCTATAATCTGACAATTTTCCCCTGAGTATACAGCAGTTCACTTAAATTTCCTACAGACTTCAGATAGCTATGCCTCCAATATTATGAGTATTCCAGAGCCCTAATATGCAGCACTGGATAAATACATAGACCATGTTTACTTCTGCTACCTGTCTCTCACAATGACACATGTCTGGGAATTTGAAAACTAATTTTGTTTGGCTTGGTGCTCAGGATGTGCTAAAGTTCTTACAATCTCTAATGCTAAAAGACTAACAAATGCTGTGTTTGATGACTCTGTACTACTTTCCATATGTTTATTATGCAACAAAAGGATTTCACTTTAAGAATTTTTTCAACATAAAAGCAATTTAAGATCATAAAAAAAAAAGAAAGAGGCAAGGATGAAATCTTTTTGTTATTTAGTATTTGGAAGCTTGCTGCCCTTAGGCTGTAAATATAGTCTCAGGGAGAAATAATCAGAGTCTGAATGCATCTATAAGATGTTTCCCATTTTATGCTTTCACAGATTTTCTTCATATACTCCAAGTCAAGCCTAGCTGCCATAGCAAACTGTTGCTGAAATAGAGCCTTCTTTTTTATGACCAGTTATGGTCAAAACTATTGCAAGCAAAAGGCAGTTTTTAACTTCATCATAATCCCTCTTAGGTTTTGAGAAGAGCTAAGTAATTTTTGGCCCAAACATGACAAACAGGAGCAATTGTTACACAGACCCTTGAAATGTTTCTTTTCTTCCTGGAAAAACACAGAAACAAATTCTTTGTGTGTAGGGGAAGAGATGTAGAATCACTGAATGTCACCAAAATGTGATATTGTGCTGAGCACAGACTATTCATCCTACTAAATACACCAACCAAGTTGTGCAATCTTTGCTCCCTTAAAACCATCCTTGATTCCAAAAGAAAATGACTACATAATTTGCCTCACTATGAATAATTCTTCTAAATGAATATATTTAATGCATATGAATATTTATCAATTCTAGCTTATGAAGTATTTCTAGTACTGAAATCACTGGAAGTGTAAAACAATATTCTTCATTTAAAAGCCCTTTTTACTATCTCTATATGTGTCTGCTGTTGAAGAAATTCTACAATAATTTCAATGAGCTTGACACTACCATCTGCAGTGGTGTACAGATACCAGAAGAAAACAAATGGCATAGAACTGCGTACACATTTTCAGTGACATTCACAATATTTCTTGTCTTGTCCACACCCAAGTAAATTAAAAATGATGAATGTAACTGCAGTATCAATTAAGTTATCTGTCATCGTCTAGTTTATAATTTATCAAAATATTCATCTGATGATTGTTTTTGAGGCATATCACTTAACAGATTTTGTGCATCGAATTTCCCACAGAATTTTGTTTTGAGATTTGGGAGCCAAAGAAATGGACCATATTTTGTTATACACCTGTTTTAAAGAAGTTCATAATATTTTTGTAATTTTTTTAAAAAGGAAGAAAATTATCAGAAAAAAAAGAGAAAATTTAAGATATACTTTTGCTGTAGTTTTCAGTACTAAGAGCAGTTTTATATTTATTTACATTTTGCATTCATGCGTGGGTGTGTTACCACACATTTACTATGCCATATGGAAAAGCCTATAGCATTTAGACTTTACCATAAGGCTGGTAATTTTTAATGAACTACAGCTTTGAGATTGTCTGAGGGAGCTTGCTGGGAAGGACAAGAGACATAGCATTGCTTATTTTTTAATTCTCATAATAAAAACAAATAACTTATCAAAATGCATTTAATTTTACTGAAGTTACGTATGAAGGAGAGGTATATCCAGCCACAACGTTGATGAAGAAGAGATCTGTGTTTTGTTACAACTACTTAACTCATCATGTTACACAACACACTACTCTACTAATACTAACAACCAACTCCAGAAAAATAAAAAAGCGTAATGTTTACTTGCTATAGTTACTCAGCTGAAGGATTCAAAACTCTGGTCAACAGGTTGTTCACAGTGCCTATAGACATAGCTGGTGCTGTCTCTTAGTCTTTGCTAAAATTACTGTTTCATGAAAATCATGGCAGAGACAACACCCAAAGGAAAAGCAACAAGTGTTCCAGGAGATCTGTTGAACTGTGATAAGTCATAAATACTACAGACTCCTAGAGGACACTAGACATACATGTGATAAAACAAGAAAACTAAACAGTTGTGACTTAGTGACTCCTTATAGCATACCTACATACCCAGTTAGCTACTTTCATTTCATACTTATGGAAAGCTTTTGAGTCTTCAGTTGAGTGCCTTCAGTATTTGAAATAAATGACTCAAATATATTCGTTGATTGAAAGTTAAAAGATTGCCCAGACCTTCCTTTTATATAGACTCCATCCAGAATCCTCAAAACTGTCCCATATTTTATTGAGAAATAATTCCATGTATTCTCAAGATAGAAAGGTTTGATGAATTTATTTTTTATTAGGGTTTTAGCAACTGATTCTGAAGTTTGAATTATGAACACATGAATAGATTCATTTTGAGGGATGTAAAGAAAAAGAGAGAGAAAAAATAAATATCACAAACTCTTGCAGAGTTTTCCAGAAAAGCAAACTTTTATATTCTCAGTATATAGCTAAAATACACACACGTAATTTACACACACACACACGTAATTTAGGAGACATTTTCCATAAATATTACAAATCTTGTATGTTTCTGAAATTCACACTAAATGATAAGATTGATACCACCTAGCAATCTAAAATCTAAGTTCCTTCTCTTCCTAGCTGGATGTTCTTAGGATGATGTGAGTTGTTCTCTAGAGGTACATACCACTCTTTTGCCTATTAGCTACAGAAGAGAAGATAATTGATTGTTAAACTATCTAGCGCAAGTAAAAATGATTATTTATAAACAGCATGTGTATGTATTGATAGAAGTATTACTTCAGGAGAATAAAATCTTTCTTTTCGAGGTAAATTTGGCAATAATAACAAAAGCTAGATTCTAAACTCTTAAAATGCTAAAGCTAGATGAAACAAAATCTGCCTGAATTGCATGCATAAAGCACTACACAAATGCAGCCCAACAGTGCATATTGTAACTCCATTATCTAAGGGAAGGGACATATAATGATTTTTTTTCAAAAATAAAACATTTCTGAGATCTGTGAAATTCTAAGGAACAGTAATAATTATAAACATTAAAAGATGCAAGAAGGAATTTTGTATGCACATTCTAAACATAATTTCTCCTTGTTTTTTTAGATGTACATATGTAGACAATCTTCTAAGTCTAGTCTTTTCTGGGGAATGCATTATAGTACTCCGTCCTTTTATGACAGATACCTTTAGACAATCAATTGCCTATTTCCAAAGAACATTAAATTCTGAAATGTTGTAACTGACTAGCTGACCAGTGAGTAAGTATAGTTCCAGCACTTCTCTTAATTTTTTTACCTAGTGTCACATTTATTTTCTCATAAGTGATTTTAAAAAGAAAGCTATAGCTTTATCTCACCTACATAAAACATCTTTGTCAGATTAATAGTGACAAAATGAATAAAACCCCTGAGGAACACCAATATGTACGAACATGTTTTCTACAGGAATTGATTTGCTATACAAAAAACAGGGTCCGATTCAGAAAAGAATCTGTTTCACTTGAAGGAAAATCCAACTGTTTTGAGATGGAAGTCTGCAGTGCAAAGTTTGGTCCAAAAGAGACCGAGGAAATTCAATTTGCCCAATAGCTGGCATTAAGTTTTTTTTTTTTTTTTTTTTTTTGGGGGGGTTCATTGTATGAATGCAGACAAGAGGAATCAGAATAGTGTCCTGGTTATCTCAAATCCACTCAAATCCATGTGGTATTTTAGCCCTTTCATACTATTGTGTGCATGGTATTATGTTATAACTACAAACTAGACTTCTGAATTCCACTCTACTTTTCCCTTCACAGAGTACCAAACAGAGAAAGTTTGCTTACTAAATTGGCTACACATTCAAAATATTTCTCTGCTTAAATCAATGTATACTGCGTACTCTTCAATCAGAAGTGTACTTGGTGATAACAATGAAAATGACAGCAATGAGATTAAGAAACACATTTTTGCTGCTGCAGAAATCTATCTTCACTTATTTTCATGTTGTAATTCATTCACCTGTCTCTTCCTTTCTCCCTGAATCATTCATGTGTATAAATTTAGCCTTCAACTCTGCTTTGTTCTTTAATAGACACCATCCAAAGAAGCCAGGCTCAGAGCTGAGCCGGGCATATACTTGAGTTAAGAGCCTGTGACTGAACATGACCCATAATTCAAGTTCAGCTGTCCCCAGATTTTGCATTTGCTTGACAGTTGTCAGAACAGTCATACAACTTCTGTCAAATACCAAAGTTATATTAGACTACTGTTAGGTGACCTTGTTAGATGACAAGCTCAGGTTTCTTCCCTTTTAAAACAAAATTTTCTAGAGACAAAATTTTATAGGAAGTTTCTGTAAAAAAAAAAAAAAACAGGGTTAGATTCCCATAATGAAATTCACTAGGATCTGGGTTTGTACTGCTGTGTGAAGCAATCTTTATTCAACATTTCTACAACATCACTGCTGAGATGAAAGCACTCAAATAACAAAAATATATGTATGAAAGGAAAAAAAAATCAGGCTTTGATTTCTCCAACTTCTGAGAGGGACTAAGATCTTCCTCTTGTTAGTCAACACTGAAAAAGTATCAAGAAAGGGTCCTGTTGACAACAGTCTTCCCAGGGTGAAAAGGAAACAACTCACCTTCTTGTAACACTAAAATAGTTGATGCTGCTACCAGGAGGGTAAAGGGTAGAGGAATACTAATCTCTTAAAAGGATGTCAAATCTCTTGCTCCTGAGGGAAGGAATCATGATCCTCTGTTATTTTTCTATTTTATTTCCCTATCCATGCTGTCATCCTTTCTTTAGAGGTAACACCTACTGCTGCTCACATCAACACTGTCATTATAATCTCCAAGGCACTTTTCATCACCCTCTACCTTTCAGCAGACTAACCACTTGACACCTTATTTTATGATCAGGTATCTTATCTGTCATCAGATGAAAAAGTATTAAAACAAAGTTTATTTTGTTATTCAAAATGGATTAACTATGTTTCAAGAACTGAAAAATAAAACTTTGAGTATATTTTTGGTAAGTAATTCAGGCATTGACATGGCTTTCTTAGCAATCACTGAGGAAAGTAAATAAATGAATAATTTTATAATCCATGCAACCTACTACAAACATAAACATGAAAAATTTTTTTTTTAAATTTTAGTTATACTAGAACAATGCATTTCTTATATGAGAATCTGCTGTTTTATAATCTTGTAAGTGCTACTACTTCAGAATTTTTTTATTCTTCTAGGCAGGAATATATCCGAAGACAAGTAGATGGAGGAGAGAGAGAAGACAGCAGGTATGAACTGATTATCATTCATAATGAATGTTTATAGAAAAGAGTGGTCTGAGAAAAAGCAGATATTTCATCTGAACTCATACTCATTTTTTGTTTTTTATTCGCTTTAGAGTTTATTAGTTTTACTATAGGATATTTTGACAGTGTCTTTGAGTTCACTCAAAATATCCATGAGCATATTTTCCTGAGCATATCCTTCTATGATTCTGATAGTATTAACTCTTTTGTTTCTACTTATGTGCTAACAAACACAACACTTCAATAATGGTCAAATTAAAACATCTTCCCCAAAGCAGGGGGGATGTGCCTTTCTTCTTATAGGAAAATCTTAGGAGTGCTGAGTAGCATCTGTGTACACTTCGACAGTTGGCTTGCCAGCAGGTTGTTTATATTGCTGGGTGGGAGATGTCCAAACTGTCCACTCTCTTTTCTAAAGATATGCAAAAGGAAAGTAAATATTAGTTATAGTCACACATTCACTGCCTAGATATTAGCACAGGCGTTGCAGGTGACTTACTAGTTAGTGATTCTTAACCCATAAATGCACCCTTTGATACTTTGGGCTATAATTATAGTCAAATATGGTCCCCATTGATATAGAAAAGAAACGTTTGAAGATAGGAAAGAAATTCTGCTTTTAAACAATAATGTTAAGATGGATCATTTACCTTTATATTTTCTCCCTTTACATTGATTCCTTGTATATTTAAAACTCTAATTTAATGCCACATTCATGTTACTAATTCATAATATTGGGAATTTCTTATTTTGCAAATTTTTATGCTGATTTGGACTAATCAAGAGAAATGATTAGCCCTGTATTACAAGAATGCTCAGGTATTGAGATTAAAGTCTCTCTTTGGTATACTTTAAATCTAATTTAGGTGATCCATACAAGACACTGACACCATGCCCGAAATGAGATGTAGAAAGTGAAAGCAGCGTTAACAAGATCCTGCCTTAGCTGTTAGTCCCAATGCCCTCTGGAGAGATTCTGATCCTGAAAAATTAAGAGCTACTAACTCATGTTCCACTAAAGAACACTTGTCAAAGAGAAAGGTAATGCAATAGACCAAAAGGTGGCCATTTCCTTGAAAGAAAATAAAATACTTTTTATTTTTGTGCTAACGATAAAATGAAAATTTAAACTGCCAGAAATTCCTTAAAGTTTCTTTCTAGCAATATGTTTTAGTTTTCCAAAGAGATAATTTGAAAACCAAATCTGAATGAGAGGGGGAAACACACACACACACAGAAAGAGAAAGAATTACTAAATTGTCTGTTTAATTGATAGTAACACTAATTTAAAATATATATAATAGCTTTCTAATTAAATAATTAAAATATTCTGACTATATTTTTTTTATTACCCATAAATATTAACTTCATGCAGAATGAAAGGAGTAATTTTACTTATTCCCTACTCTGCAATTTTATTTCTATATTTGTCAACTATTTTGTTTGAATTCTTCTACAGTACTCATTTTATGTCAAATTCCGGTTAGAATGAAGAGGACATGGAAGAGTAAACACTGACTAGAACATTTGGCAGAAGAAAGGAGTGTCAAATTATTAATGCCCTACAGCTTAGTGATATGATCATAAAAGTCCTACCAGAAATTCATACATCACAAATTACATGTTTCCTTAGCCATGTCTTTGCTCTCTTCCTTATATTGTACCTCCTTTGTTTGAAAAATTGCTTTCTTTTTCTCCCATTTTCTTTCCATGTCAGAAATATTTTCCAAGTCTGCCTTCAATGAAAATTTAGTGGGATGACAGTGCATAATGAATATTAAGTCCTAGTATAACTTGTCCTTTAAATACTTTTTGCTTCCAGTGTAAAACCCCTTAGGCTGAATTACCTCAAACACCACAATGTGATGAATTTGACATCACCACCTTTTTTTGAACCGACTCTTGGAACATTTTAGTAGGCAAATCTCATCTCAGCTACTCTTTGAGTAAATGTGATTAGAATCGATTCTACATTGCCTAAAACTGAAAACATTTTATTATAATTTTTGGTTAGCAAACAAATAAGTGATTCCTTCCTACTATTATGTTTCATTATAAACAATTGCCGTATCTCTAACTGATAAAAGAGATGGTATAATCATCGCTTTGTCCTTTAGTGCTCATTAATGTGTATTAAGAATGGCAATATGTAGTGCCAAAACACAAGGATGCATCTTTTTTTTTTTTTAGTTCATTTTCATTCAAAAATACAGCAACAAAAACACATACACTTTCTCTATGCTGGAAAGATCTTATTTAAATTGAATGTCCTATCCATTTTATTTATAGACATTGTCTTTTAAATTTAAAGAGATGCACTTGGCACAGCCTTTAAAATTTAAAAACTTCCTGTTTAAGGGCTAGATCCCGCAATATTTAAAAAAATGACAATGCCTCTCTATATCCTCTGTAAATCCTCTGCTATTTGTGGTAACAACCTTGAGAATAGTTTACTAAATTTCTAGACTGATTTTGCTTGTGTATTGGGACATGTGAGCCTGTATAGGTATTGGCTGACTAGAGTGAAATATTTCTAATCAAGCAGCAAAGCTCATTGTCTAAACACCTGTATGTGAGCTAGCTGGCTTATGCTTTTGTTATAGTCATAACTTGCAATTCATCTCATTCTCATTTTACTTGGTATCTGGGAAAAATGCACATCTGAATGACTTAGTGTTAGCCAGGGGCTCCTTGTTAAATATCTGGCTGATTGGAAAGCACAACTGAAGAGCTTCAGGGTCCAATCAATTTATCTTCCTTATCAGCATGAACATTGTGGAAAATCTATTAATTCATTTGTATATCTATTATAGATCATAATACATCTGGTCTGAGTCTTTCAGATGGGTATTTTTCTCAGACATCTACATTATGAACTTACAGGCAAATTAGGAGGCTCCCGTGTTCCCTCAGAACAGTGCCAAAATACTGAACCACAAGAGAGTAATTGAGGTTTTCTTCAAGTAAATTTGTTTCTCTCATACTGAACAAACTGTGAGAATCCACACTGAAAGGAAAATGATAACTTGTATAGAGATATGCCTAAAAGTCCTCAAATAAAAATAGCATAATCCTGTGCCAGGAATGTGCCGTAAATTTCAAGAACATCAGGTAACAAATCATAAAGAAACCTAAAAAGACATTTTATGAATTTAGGAAATGTAGAAGATATTTAAGAAGTGTAGAATTAAGACTTGCAAATGCTTATTACCAATATTCAAAGGATGGCTTCTCATTAGAAAACAGCATTTTCTTTGTCTGTGCTTAAAAGCTCAGTTTAAGTACACAACTGACTTCAATTTCAGCACATTATTTGACACATTTAGACCAGAATCCTGTGCATATATTTTTTTAAAAAAAAGCTTGATTTACAGAACTTGCAATAACTTCATCATGGGGCAAATACCTGTGTGTACCTCCCTTTCATAGGCTTTCAAATCACACAGTTCAGTACGTACTGAACATCAGTACTACTGAATAGAGTACTGAAAGAAAATAAACAGACTACAGAAAAACACAAAGACTGCTAGTAATATTTCAGTCATTTGTATGCAAGCAGTCTGTCAAAATGTCAGCCTACAGTGTCTTCTAAGACCTATAATAAAGTCATAGGTTTGCAGTTTTCTCAGTGCAAAGCTTAATGCAGATTAATGATAGGAAAGCCAATGAAAACCATTTTTTAAGCAGAAAAAAATAACATTCTAATAGAAAAAGAACTAATTATATATTAAATTTTATAGTTGTAGAATAATATTATATATTGTAAGAGATCTTTTTTCCTGACTTAAGTAAAGCGGGGAAACTGCACCTCCTAAGCATTTATTTGTACATGCTACAAGACACCCTCCTTTCTGACAATGGCCCAGCTAAGTGCCCAAATATGCCTCCAACAGTAGCAATTCCTTGCAGACAAAAAAAAAAGTCACCTGAATTTGTCTGTCAAAGATAAAACTAATTTGATATTTCATTTAGTACGTAAAGACAACTAGGAAACTATTGATTCTTCTTAATGCTTCAGCGTAGAACACAAAAATACAAGCACACAGTAGTAGTACCTGGAAAACTTAAATACTTACTCGCAGTTGACAGCTTAAAATACATAGACCAGTAAATAGAATGATGAGAATATTTGTAATGATTTTTTCTGTTACCTAGGACTATGGTTTGGGGCTAGTTTAGCTATACCATTCCATCAGTTTTTTTTCAAACCACATATGCTTAGAGTACACTTTCATCTTGGATGTCTACTTTTCTGCTTAAATAATTCACTTTTGATTTCACAGTGAGACAGGCAAAAGAGTTATGGGAGCATTTTTGAGCAGTTACTTTTGCAAAATCTTTGTAAGACTTTAGGTATAAAACATTACCCCAAAACATTATGCTTTTGTTAATAGATTTATTTTACTGGCCTTCATTTTAATTGCTCGTTACTCTACCCTTTTCTAAAACGGCTCAGAAACCTTTAAAAATAATAGTGGCAATGTCAATCACCCCAAAAGCAATACACAAAAACATTCTGCAAAATGATTCATTAAGACCTAAGTACAAATGCAATGCTGCTAGGCAGACTGGCTGAATTTACAGCCTCCAAAGCAAGTATACAATTAGCTTCAAATGCCAAACTTCACATGCCACTAAAGTGACTGTACATTAAAAACAACAACAAAAAAATCCTAGTGAATTCTATATTCACAATGAATAGACTTAAGAATTTTCATGAACAAAGGCTCTTCTGCTGCACTCATTTACAAAGGATATAATTAGTTGTTCTTTCAGTTTCCTGGATAAAGATGGCACATATGAAAAATAATAGGCTGTCAATACCCCAAAGGGTTAGGAGTATAGTTTTAACAAAGGAATATATTTAGGACAACAACAACAGATTTTAGCTGAATATAGTAGTGTTTTAGAAGATTTTATGCCAAGAAAGATGTACTTGAAATTCATATGATATGTGATGTTTAAGTCTTATTTATTTTTAGCTGTTACATTCTAAAAATGTCTACAATGACAGCAGCAAATTCTGCACTAGCTGCAGTTTTAGAGACATGGTCCTATTACATGGAAAATTCATCTGTAGGGTAATGAATGCTAGAGACTTCTTTGTGAGTACACGCGCAAATATGCTTACAACAAATACTTTAAAAGTTTAATTATTGGTATCTGTATTTATACAAGGGGGTTTTAATCCATGGCATTCTGCATGATAATCTCTGAGAGACAATGTCAGAAATCAGAACCAAAGTTAAGTGGTAAATACTAATAAAGATCTATGACTTCTATGCAATTTTATTTATAATTAACGTTACTGTGTTGTGTACCCAAATTCAGGACTCCATATTTAAAATATATGATAACAGTTCCTTAAAAACAATTACATAATTAAAAAGGTTACCGAAATGTAATATTTTTATATTAAATTATTTTGCCTCCCTGTTTATTTGCAGCAATGTACCTTAAAGTTAAATAAAGATTTCTAAATATAGATAAATGTTCTCAAGTACAGTCATTGGAAAGCAGAGAGAGTTAGTAATTTTCAAAAGTATTTTCTGCAGTGAATTATTTTATTAGGTTATAAAATAAGTTACTTTTCATGCTGGTTGCAATCAGAATAGCACTCTTGGTCAAAAAGCATTCCAAAATTGGAACCAAAAAGAAATGTTTCTTTATGTGGGAGGGGGATCAGATTACATAAAGGGAAGTATAACATCAATAAAAAAGAGCATCAGGAAATGGGACAAGAGATACTAAAGTATGAAAAAAAACAGCAAACAAACAAACAAAAACTTAACTGGGGTACCTGCTGAGCAGCCCTGTGCTGGATCCCAGTACTTAAGCAGGATGGTAAATCAAACTTGTTAGTCTGACTGTGCCATGTGTGTTCAATACATCCAGGAAAAGGGAGTACATGGAAGTGGGATTGTTTTGTTTGTTTGTTTGTTTTCCCTGGACAGAAGGAAAAATACCTTCTACAGACAAATCAAGCATCCCTGTATCACAATCTCAATGCCTGTTCCAGGCTTGACGTCATTTGCATCTTCACAATCACTTCCCAGTAGATATCAATATATATGGCTTCAACAAGCAGAGTAATTCACTCCTCCTGTCCCATTCACCTCCTCCTCTTCTCCCCCACTGTGTGAGACAAGAGAAATGCACCTTTTTTTGCAGTGTGATCCATTATGAAGTAGTGCCAGTGGCGTTGCTCTTTCTCCCAGTGTTCACAACATGCAACTTTTGAAGAACCCAGCAAATGACTGTATTTTAGCTTTTGCTAGCAGCAAGGTGCCTGCGCTCTCAGCGCAAGAAGACTGATTCCATTTATATCAGATACTTAGTGTTTTAAAGGACAGACAGAGACAGAGACTCCTCTTTTTCTGCTGCATGCCTGCACCTACCTAGATTTTCCACAGAAATCTCCCATTTAGATATCCCTTTTAATCTTTCGTTACTACTTAGTCCTTTAGCAAGCCATCACAATGTGTGATATGCGAAGTATGGATTAGGGTTACATGGGTGTTGTTTCATCTGCCCACTTGCCTAGTCTCCCTGTTAAAGCTACTACTATGATTTTTCAAATGTTGTTATATTCTGTCCTCTCCTTCCCCAAAGATGAGATGTGCGCAGAATAAAGCAGAAGATAATATTATTATATATTTTAGATTTCTCATTCAAGCTAAGTTTTCTATAATATGAAAAGAAAAAGTTGACAGAGCTGTGACAAGTTAAATGTAATAATAAGCATAATAATGTTATTTTCTCAGATGTTTTCCCCTATGTCATTTGTTTTCCTGTGTTAGTGATTATAGTGTTTTAGTGATATTTCTTAAGTTTTATATACTAAATACCTTATTTCTTTTTTCAAAAAAGAACAACAACAAAAAAAATCTGAATTGAACTTCTTCAGAAAAGTCGGTATATTTAACCTTTATATGAATATTATATGAATCATGTAATACATAATGATATGATACATTCACGTTCATATAAAATATGGAGAATTCTGAACCTAAAGTAGAAATTTCTTAAAATTAATTAAAATAAATTAAAATTGCTTATTCACACCATATATTTTAATTTTTTTAATTCTTGTTTTCACATTTAGGAGAGAAGTTCTGCCCAGCACCTTTACTTCTGTAATGTATGTAGGTTGTAAGTTTTCATCTTAAAATTGTTAAAAAAGTACCAGTGTGGTGAATGGAAAGCAAGGCTTGAAATAACCTAGGATATATCTACACAGTAGTGCAGCAGCAAGTTCAAGCAGACTATATTACAACACAGCAGGGTTCAAGCAAAGACTGATTCAAACCCGCTCTGGTGTTGCAGAGGCAAGATCTGATAACTTCCGCACAAACAAGCAATAAAGCCTCCAAAGACTTCTTGCCCCTTTAGAGAGGAGCACAAGGAAGTCAGCCTGACCTAACCATGTAGAAGTACCCACAGAAAATTGAAGCTGTTTTCGCTTACAGTGTTGACTGATAATGCTTTCCAAAGTATGTGGGAAATTTTTTTTTTTTTTTTTTGAAACAAAATGTTTTAGCAAACAGATGGCAATGACACACTTGCTGAATATGTCATTCTGTTTTTAATCAGCCATATTTAAGCGAATTCTCTCTCTTAAGTCACTTAGTACTAAGTATGCGCTTTATATTTGTACTTCACTCCGTCAAACCTCTTCTCCTACAAACGAGGCAAAATTGCCGAGTCAAGCATATATAACTTTTCTTTCAATAATTTTTTATGTATATATACATATATACACACTCACTGGTCTGGTTTCCATATATATATATATATATATTTAATCATGGTCAAATGAGTCCAGCATCCAGTCTGCTGATGATGCTGATGGCACTGAAAAGCAACTCTTTTAAAGTCCATTTAATGCAAGTAGCTAAAGGTCTTTTGACCAGCATGTCCGTTGAAGCAACGAAGAAACAAATGTCAATATATTTGTCTTTCATTTGTCTTTTTGAAACAACACAAACTCTGGTGGAAAGCCTGGTAAGAAAGAGAAGAAAAGTTAATTTATAGTTACGAGTAGAGCTATATAGCCTTTGCTCAAATGGAGAAATATAGGAGAAAGAAATATAGCAACAGATTTTTTTTTTTTTTTCATGTGTGAAAGTAAAGTAGGAGAAACTGTGGCTCTGACTTCAGAAGGGGTAAAAAAAAAAGAGTTTAGCTGTGCCTCAAAAGACATGTTCAGTTATTACGGACTCTCCCTATTAAAAGTGATTTCTTTATTTCCTCCTATTACTTACTTTTCCACATAATAGCTAATTTGGTTACTAGGCACCAAAATGTTGTTATTTAAATACACACTTACTTACAACACACTTGCTTTTATTTATTTTTTTTTTTAGGCAAGATAGCAATTCAACTTTTTTTATTTAAGGCAGGAGAAGATATTACTAGTATGTGACAGGAATATATGGAATCTTCTAACCACTTAGTGTTTCTGTTTTCTTCACATAGCTGTATGAAGCTTTAATTATTTTCTACTTAGTTTCTCTTTTGAATACCTGCCTTTGCTCTAAAGAAGAGATAATATTATCCAGTTAAAGAAGGTGTCAGTAACTCCCCCCAGGAGAACTGCCTACCACTTTTTCTCAAAATGTAAAGAGAGGGAAGGAGACACACTTCCTACATCTAAAATATCCATCCCAGCTGCTGGAACCACAGGACTGTTCAAGGAGAACTCCTTGAAGCTACTTCTTCACATAGAAGTAGCAAAAGTTTCACTAACAACATTTGGATTTTCTGAACAACATGCATTTAAATGTTTTTCCTGCAATGGACTTTGTCTCTTTTCTTTCAGGATTGGCTGGCAGGAAACTGTCTGCCAGCAGCTTGGGCCTTCTATTAAGCAAATTGTGGTTGCTTATTCTGAAATCGTATACAATTTTAGTTTAAGATATGTTCTATGAATCTCATTCATGTCTGGATTAGATATAACTTGTGTTCAGCTGCAATCACAAAAGAGCTGACATAAACATGCAGGGAGAAGCTACTCAGGCAGCTGAAAATCGTAAATGATTTCATGAACAACTGCATATGTATGCATGTTGTGGTGAAAGGGAATATGCAGAGGTAAGATCTGAGCACTGGTCTAGGTAGATGAGGTGGTATAAGCAGACTAGTCAACTGGACAGAGGGTCCCACCTCTGGATAGTTCCTGCGCTACCACCTATGCTTTTCTATGCTTTTTTGTTGCCCTAAGCCAAAAATAGATTGAATTGTTAGTTTTGGGTAACATGAGACTTTATGAAAGAAATTTATGAATGAAATTTCTTTTTAAATCCTCATCATCCCTTTTCCCAATATCAGATTAAATAAAAGTGGTGTAGGTCTTGGTGAATTGGCTTGGTTCAATCAAAGTGTTGAACATATCGCAGGCAGAATGCCATAACTGTGCAAGTCTGCTAACACATATTAGTTAACACCTTTGAAATTTAGATGTTAAAAATCTAAAGGATTACAGAGTATAATAATTTCCTTTGAGCTACCNGAAATTGAAGAAATGAAGAAATTTATGAAGAGTATAATAATTTCCTTTGAGCTACCTCAAACAAAAACAAAGGATGCCATTCAAAAAAATGCTTATACTACTTTATTTTTATATTTCAAAATTTGTTTTATCTCAGTTCTCTGAAGAGTTCATGAGACCTCTTTATACAAAGCAATACAAGCTGTAAAGCTTACTAGAATTATTTCTGAAGCTGATGAAGAAATAATTTAAATGTTGCATCATTTGTACACCAGAAGGGAGATGAAGAGTGAAATGAGGATTTCATTTTCCAATTAAAAATGTATTATTTGCCTTTTTTATTATTATTATTATTCATGGAGACATTGTGTGATTTTTGTCATGGATAAGACATAGAAAATAAACTTTTTGAATTATAATATTCAAAGCAAACATGTGAATAGGAATTTTCACTTTCTAGGACTGTCTTTCTTGGCTTATTATTTGAACTATTAAAAATATAAAATATATGTTGTTTTAAAATTCTGTTATTTCTTTCTACTTTCTGCCTTACTACTGCAATCAAAAATAAGAAAAAAAAAGTTTTTAAATTCTAATTAGGTATATAGGTTTTATGAGGAAAACATTTTGCAGATCTCTGCAGGGAAGGACCCCCTGCACGGTGGATGACAGCTTGACCATGAGGCAGCAGTGTGCCCTCGTGGCGAAGAAGGCCAATGGGATCCTGGGGTGGATTAAGAGGAGCGTCTCCAGCAGGTCGAGGGAGGTGATCCTGCCCATCTACTCAGCCCTGGTGAGGCCACAGCTGGAGCACTGTGTCCAGTTCTGGGCCCCACAGTACAAGAGGGATGTGGAACTACTGGAGAGAGCCCAGCGCAGGGCCACGAGGATGTTCCAGGGCCTGGAACATCTGCCCTATGAGGAGAGGCTGAGGGAGCTTAGCCCGGAGAAGGCTGAGAGGGGAGCTGCTCAGTGTGTATAAGTACCTCAAGGGAGGGAGAGAATAGGATGGGGCTGGCCTCTTTTCAGTGGTGGCCACCAATAGGACTGACTACCACTAGATGGACTAGAGGAAATGGCCACAAACTGAAGCACCAAAAGTTCCACAGGAACTTAAGGAAAAATTCCTTAACAGTGAGGAGAACAGAGCACCAGAACAGGCTGCCCAGAGAGGTTGTGGAGTCTCCTTCTCTGGAGATCTTCAAAACCCTCTTGGACTCAGTCCTGTGCCACATGCTCTAGATGACCCTGCATGTGCGGGGGGTTTGGACTAGATGATCTCTAGACATCCTTTCCAATCTTAACGATTCTATGAGTCTATGATTCTAAACCGTAAAATGACTTTAAAATGTGAATGTTGATAGACCTCCAACCATTGACCTCAAAGGTCAGTTATGACACTGAAATATTGTATAATTGATAAATATTTTTGACAGTGTCTAGAGAGGGAGTAATCTCTTATCTTATTTAAGATAGCAATCAGCTAGACAGCTCATTAATCTTTCTCATACAAATATTGTGATCCCTCTATCTTTCCTCAGTGAATTTTTGTGTATGATTTAAGGATCAAAGAAACGATAACTACTTTCCATGACAGCTTGAGATACAATGTGTTCTGCAACATGACGAACAATTAAATTGTGATTTAATTTCCCTTATTATTTTATGGTAACATAACATTAACAAAATAAATATGCTCTGATTGTGCTATGTAGGCGAAGTAGTTTCCTGCCTGGCAGTACAAGTACATTTGTTCATCTGCTGAAACTAACCAGATTTACACTAAACTAAATAATTTGTACTGACACAGTATTCTTTCATGGAGCCTAAAATTATGTCTCCACAGCCCTCATTTTATAATGGCTCTCACGGATCTATCTTGTATACCAGAAGTGATGCAGCTGCAGTGCTCCTCCCAGGTCATGCTAGGAGACTGTTCAGTTGACTCCAATATTTGAGTCAGCTTGTTCAGAATTTGCTAATTTGGGTATTTCCAAGTGGTTCCAAAATCTTTCCATTACTTGTATTAAGCTTTGGATCACAGTCTGAACACCCTGCAGCAAGAAACTACATACATATGATATAAATTATGTGTTACTTATTTTTTTATCTTACCATTAGCACATAATAACACTATGCTAAAGATCCACTGACAAGTTGTGTTTATAATCATAATAAAGATTGAGCCCCTCATCGAACTTGGAAGACCGGGAAGAGGATCTACAGATATCAGAATTTATGGTAGAAATGTTTGAGATTTTTGAAGCATTACTTTTGGGATTTACTCATTTTTCCATGCAGATAACACAATGTGATAAAAAAAAAAAATCTCTTCTTACGTTGCAGCTTGTGTCCTTAGCCTCACTACCTTTCACTGAGCAGTGCAAAGAAGAGCCTGTCTCCTTTTTCTTCTCATCTTTTCATCGATAGTTGGAGAGAACAATAACAAGTCCCCTTAGCCTACCTTTTTTTAAGGCTAAGCAAACCCAGCTTCATCAGCCTCTCCTCGTACATCATGTCCCCAGATCCCACCAATCCTCCACTCACTCTACCAAAGGCCTCTTGCCTTTGGAACCCCCTAGACTGGTTCAGTGCTCCAGGTCTGAACTCACAAATGTCAGCTACGGGAAGATGATCACTTCCTTCACCCTACTGGCTACGCTCTTGCTAGCACAGCCCAGTAGGCATCCAGACTTCTTCTGCTGCAAGGGTACGTTGCTGGTTGAATTCGACCTTAACTCCAGAATTGCCATGTCCTTTTCTGAAGAAGCTTTCTAGTCGATCAGCGCCCTCACCCCCTTACATGCTGCACAGGGTTATTCCATCTCAGGAAAGGGCTATCCATTCTTCTTCAGGAGGCTCCTGTCAGTCCGTTTCTCCAGCCCAAACTGATGCCTAGACAGTAGCTTTTCCAGTCTGACATAATCTATAAGTATGCTGTATGCCCAATCTGTTTTGGAAATAGACTGAAGTGATCAATTCAATTTCAATTCAAAATGAAAATATTTTTCACTATTTTCATTTTCCTCAGGAGAAAATTTTGACACAAAAGGTGTGACTCCTTTAACTGCAAGAAATAAATGATTCTTTTGTCTATTTCACTGTTGATAGTGTGAATGCTAGTAACAAGAGACATTTTACGAGTTTTTCTCAGGTCAAGAGCTATAAAAACAATCATAGAGCAATAAACACACTGGATGTTCTGTCCTGTAATTTTTTTAGCTACAATTAACTTTAATTTCACAAGTTTATTTTGGTGAAAAGGAAAACTATGAAAGTAATCGTAATTTTCAATCCCTTGTAAAACATGACTACTCTATAAAAAAAAGGTCAGAACATTTTCACCCAAAGGAATATCTGTTCATTTCAGGTGTTGAATATGTATGTTAATGTGCAATTAATCTATAGCTATTTTTTTTTTCTCCACTCTTTTTCCTGTTCAATTTCCTTAGGCAGTTTGGACTAAATAACTATCATATGCCAGAGAAAATATTACAGGAAACATGTTGACATTTATAACTACCTTTGGATAGTTTGAAGTTGTCACATGAAGCTTTAATGGGTACAAGTGAACCTCTTTACATATTCACTACTATAGTTAGTATAGTTATTCAACTTTTACTATATACTCCAGTGAACATAAACTATAATCCTATGGTCGTTATCCCCAGTTTGACCCATTTACGATTCATGAAACAAAAACAATAAAGAGTCAAAGAAAATTTGTGAACTAACTTTCAGACACATCAATTAAAATTTTCATAAGCACAAGAAAACATCAACGGATTTGAACACACGTGGATATGTAAGTGGACATTAAACATTTCACAAATTTACACATGCAAATGCACACTTTTAAAAGTGCACAGGGTTTAGTGCCCACTCACCTCTTCTTTTTTAAGAAGACTTCCTAATATAAAGTCAGACTCTTTAAATCTGAGGAGCTCTGCTATTCTCATAATTTAACATGTTGCATCTAATAGATATGTAATATATTTTACTCTTGCAAATTTAAACAGTCTTTACTGTGGAAGGTCCAAACAATTATATTAATTATTGCTACTGTTGTTGACACAATCCCAGAATAATGAATATGTGCCCTCAAAAAAGAAATGTGCTGTCTGAAAAAGTACACATTCCAAAACAGGAATGTAACTAAGTGATACTAAAGTGTATGCTGATATATACACACACCAGTAGTTTGTTTGATTAAACTGAAACAGTCTAACAAAGAGAAAATTTTGCAGCATTCATGTACCTTTTCTTCACCTTCTAAAATTATCTTCAGCTTCAGTTGAAATAATAATGTTGTAATAATAGATGTTTAATATAATCAGTAAATTAGTTACAGTTTGCTCAAAGAGAGTTAAAAGATTGAGTAAGAATAGATTATTTTTACTAAAGTGAGCAATACTTTAAATTTTACTTTAAATACTTTTACAAAGTATTTATTAGTGATTAATGATTAATATTTGTGAGCAATTTTATTGCTGGTGAAGGAGTCTGGAAAAGAAACGACATTCAAAACTCTGCGCTCTACTCAAAACTCTACATGGACAAATCGCAAATGAGTAAGTAACTCTGCTATGGAGAGTTACTATGAAGAGAATCAAATACTCTTGGCACCTGCAACATATTTTTCTACATGGCAATTATTTGTTAAATTGTAATCAGTAAATTAAGATTACTATCTCAGCACATCATTAGTGCCAAAAGAATGAAGGGATGATTTCTCTCATAGTTTTGCTAGGCAGTTTTCTCTGGTCTTTGGGAAAAAATAACAAGCATGAAGTTAATCAACACAGTCAATAACTGCAACTCTTTAAAAAACAAAAAGATTCTGAAAGTCATTTTTTCCCTTGAAGACATAAATATGCTTTTTTAAATACAAATAATCAACAGCAATTATCGATAATTTATTCCCTAGGACTGTTGAAAAATACTATATAGAAATCTATTATAAAAATGCATTGATTAGACTGCAATGGAAACCACATTTCTATTGCGGGACAGTGTGTACCAGTATAGATTGTAGTTAATTACCTTCTGTTGCAACCACTATGCACAACAGCCCAAATTATGGAACTTCAGCGAAGTAAATAGGAGTTGCATGGGCATATTAGGAAGAAGAATTGGGCCTTATGCAGTCAGACACATTGTTCTTTGGCATATAGGAATTAACTCTGTCTTGCACTTGATATACTTCTCAACCTTTATTCTACTGGGAAAAAAAAAAACCTTAGGGACGTACAACATCTTAGCCTTTTTTCGGTACCACTGTCACAGAGGAAATTGTACAGCATGTTTTCCTCTCTACAGGCGGACTTGTCTGAGATTCAAAAACAAACAGGGACAAAATATGCATGTATCCTTGCAGATCCAAAGGGCTTGGGCAGAGGAGAAAAGACAATAATAATTTTTTCTTTCCTAATCCCCCCAAATTAATTTCTACTTACCACAGAAGAAAAAAAAAAAAAAAAAAAGATAATGTGGTTTCTTTTGATGCCACTAAAACTGTAAAGTCATTGACCATTTTAAGACTGATACCCTCCCCTAATTCATATTTGCAGTCCTTTTCAACAAGACTGTTTATGAATGCATGAATGGCTGAGTGGCATCAGCTGCTAAGATCAAGCTGTGAAAGAAAAGAGCTGAACCAGTAGAAAAAGGAGGAGAGTTGGGCTACTGCATTTACTAGATGTGTTAGGTAAAGAAAAATTGGCATTGCTTCCAGGCAAATGCAATAAAACATATCACAAGACCATAGGGGAAGCGCTATCAAAAATGTATTCATCCCTTAGGCACAATACAAACACACACTCCTTTGCTAATATGAACTGTCATAATTCAAAGTAGTTCAACAGATTTATAGCAATTTAGATTAACTGGTACTGTCCCCAAGTGTCCAGCTCCCTTAAGAACATTTCAAAGGTCACAGATACAGCAGTGTGTGTTTCTGGAGCTGGTGAGCTCATACTAACTGGATGAATATAAAGGTACCGTAACATACAGTTAAGCAAGGAATTTAAGGCTCAGCATTATTAATAAAAAATAAAATAAAAAATAAAAATAAAATAAAAAATAAAAGTAAAAAATAAAAAAGCACCTTTTGTAAGTGTACAAAAATAAATTTAAACCAAAAAGGGTATTCTAAAAAATTTATGCTGTTTTGACATTAAATTCTGAGTTTGGTTGCTAAGTATGAAACATCATAGAAGCTAGCATGATCAGAAGATCATCCTAAAAATGTTTCCATTTTGCTCACATTATATTTGTACAATAAATGGACAGTTTATCTGTTCAGAGGGAGATTCACAGGTTCTCAAGAAAAACTAATTATCCCACATGAATAGCACTGTCTTCATTGTGAACGGACATACCAGGTGTTGATGGGGAAGGCAGGAGGTGGGGAGAAGGAAGGAGCCTGTCTTTAACGGTTTTCCATCTGGAAAGGGAAGTGACTACATTGTGTTTTTAATTTCAATTTGTTTTGTTAAAAAATGTCAGACTCTGATAGACAACATCTTAGTCTCAAGAATAAGGTAATAGGTAATAAGGTTCCACAGCATTGAGACAGCTGCACAGTTAAGATGCAATGCTACCAGCTTCTTGGTTCACAGCAAGCAAAACTTGTGAGCTAATGAACTGATATTATTAAGGAATACCTTAGCATAAAGGCACCGTACTGAGCCGACATTATTTATTCTGGGACACTAGTAGAGTTTAGAAGGATGCACCAGAGACAGGTTTCATTATCATCTGAGTAATGTCAAGGTTAAAGACATTGGGGAATGTTTAAGAGCAGTGTTAATTTCAACTCTAGCTGGAATTCATGGGCAGCAATGAATGCACCTCTTCATGCACCTCTTACATGTTTCATAGCTAAACACTGTAGGAACAGATGAAGCTTTTGCACTCTTAACAGACAGGAGGTAAAACAACCCATTATAGGCACTCATGTTTTGCCCTTGATATTCAGGTAGCTTAAGTTGCTACTTGTGCTGTTAATAAAAAATCTGAAAGGAAAAAAAAAAAAACTCTAGAAAATAAATACATAAAAAGCTTCCTTTATGTAGAAGAGTCTCTTATAGTAACTACTTAACTGATCCTGCATAGCATAGGATTTTCTTCATGAAAATGCCAAAAATCATACCACATTTTCATCAGTTTTGAGGGCATAACAGAGTGTGTGTGTAGGTGGTTCTAACTCACACAATTACTGGAATAACGGAGGAAGTTGCAATTTGGGCTGCTGGTAGTTTGTAGCTATTTAAAATAGACCAATTTATCAAGTTATGTAAACCAAAAATAATCACACTGAAGTCATATGTAACTTGGAGGATGAATCTATCTGCATGCACACCACAACAAACAAAATAAACCCCAGAAAACTTATGAAAATTTCTTTGATTCCAAGCAAAATACTGCAAAAACTGTGTGGTCTACATCATTTTTTCAGTACTGTCTTGCTGATACACTGCAGACTGCTACACATGTATTACAAATTATTTTTCTCATTGGAGCAAAAATCAAAAGCTATCTTTACATTTTCAGTTGTAGAAGAGCAAAGGTAAACATAAAGCTGAATGGCTCACACCTGTTGTTAAAATTAAGACTCTTTAGCAAAACTGGCAGAAAATCATTTGGCAGAAAATCAAATTCCTTACTTGCTTCTGATTGTTCATATACTTCTACAAAGTATTGGCCCACTCATATTCTATATACACACACATATACATGTAACCCTCTTCTGTATGCTAAAGAAAAGCACAAATGGAATTTGTACTGATATTTTTTTCCAACACAATGAAAATAGAGAGGTAGAAAATTAAAGATGTGTACAGCCTTCAGAAGAAGTAGAATCATCTCATTACAGCGTGGTCAACTTCACTATTTCACTTGCAGGATGTGACCGTGAGGAGACATTCAAAAGGTCCAAATGGCAAAGGGTGTAGCTAATGTTATCTTCAAGTGCCCAAATGCACACCAAGAAAACTATAACATTTGAATTGCAGTTTATCAGCTGCAATGATGGCATATTGGCAAGCACTTCAGGGTTTTTGCTTGTTTTTCTTTGAGCAAAAGTCAAGTCACATTTCCTCGCAGGAGCATCATTTTCTTTTTACAGACTTAGAAGTTCTAACAGCAGTAAGTTCAGCTATTGATCATATGGAAGAAAAATACTATGTAAGCGTTATTCAAGGCTACAGCTAAATCTATGTATCTATGCTGAGCTCCACATCTGCTGCTCTACTTGCCCCAGTGTTGTGTCCTGCTATTCTCTCAACCTTGATTCAACAAATACTGCCCTCAGTTTTGTTACTTTCAGGATTTCAGTCTGCTGTCTTCACATCGTCACAGTTTGGCTGATGGCTAACTGTAAATCACATTCTTGTTATTCACTTGAATTATTATTCTACTGTGCCTTTTTTATTTTCTTTATATATATATATATATGTAAATAAATCCCAAAATACTGAGAGTTCAATTACACCGGGCAGTTGCCCCAGGAGGTGGAGAAAACCATGAATCAGAGCTACAATATGCTTCCTATTTGTCCAGAATCATTGATGTATCTGTCTACAAAAAACCTATACTTAATTATATACTAAGGCATGTATAATGAATTAATTATACATGCTCTGACACAGCTGCATTGGCTACAACACTGGGAGGGAAAAACGGAGCCTACCAGCTGTACAGGAGGGCAAATAATAACTCTATTGAGACTATCTTTGCTTCCCTTACCATACTGTTCCTCTTAGATTATTATTTTAATAAGGAAAAGAAAGAAAAAGAGAAAAAGTTAGAATGTAAGTACTTTTTTTCTGAATTGCTCTTTACTAGACTTCAGATGAGAGCTTTTGTTCAGAAATCATGTAGATGTAAAAATGGTCTATCTCTCAGGATATATATTTTCTCTCAAGGGGATGTCTGACAATCTGTTAACATGGTGTATAATGGAGAGGGCAGGGGGCAGATTACAGGCCAGATTGTTAGCTGGTATAAAAAAAGGGTTAATGCCACTGACTTTAATGCAGCTACATCAATATCCACCAATTTAAGATTCTCTGTATTTCAACCCATGGATCACTTGCAACTCGCAAATCCTTTGTATTCGGTCCACAAAGAAACTTTTTAGTTGTGGCTGTACTTTACAGATTCATAAGAATGTGTTAGTATCAGTTTACTCAGTGGTTATTTAAGACTCCTAACCTCTCTGTTTGGAAGCCAGCAGAGTTTTGACAAAATCTGCCCAGGGAAACCCAAGCTGAAATCAGAGATGACCACTGGAAACTTTTACTAAATCATTTATATTGTGACAGCTCATTTTGAATCTATGCTGTCTTAAACTATAAACAATAAATTTAATTTCAAAGGTCCCACTTTTGAGCAAATTAAGAAGCAATGATTATTTTTGATAGCTTTGTATATGTAATAGATAACATATAGATGCTGAACAAAAAAAAGCATGGTAATGCAGGTAAATTTTGAAATTTTGGTCTCAGTTTGATCCATTAGAAATTCCAGCACAAACAAATCTCTGAGTATGTCTTCTCTATAAGCTAACCAATATGTAAGATTCAGGAGACTATAGAAAATGCTTCATATGGAGTTATGCACTCTTCCATGGGTGGAATGGGCACTTCCACTCCTTGTTTTGAAAGAAAGATGGGCTTGCTCTCTTGAAATTACTAGGAATGATCTTGAATGGCTCTATGCAGCCATGACTGCAATGGCTTCTTGGGAATCTGAATGCACAAAACCATGAACAGAGGCACCAAATTACTTCAGGTCTCCCTGGATGTCAAAAAAAAAGGCAAGAAATTGGAGCTGTAGTATAGAGAAAGTTAATGCCTATCTATTTGCTGTCTGTATGATATAGTCATGGGGTAAAAGGCATGAATACCCTTCACTTGTCCTAATGCATTTCTATTACAGGAGACCAACCATCCTTTTTAACCCTTGGGGTATTAGCCTTCAGGACGCTAAGGAGTGCTGGAATGCCTCTAAAGTGTTGTCTTTGAGAAGAAGATGTTAGGACCAGTATTTGCAGTACTAAAACTATGCTAGCACGGTGGCAAAACGAATTCTCTCCTTGATGACTCGACCTGATCTTTGATTATTCCGCACTGTATTTCAAGTAGTCCTGGGATTTTAAAATTCCCATTCTTCCTAAACCACAGTATTCTCAGTATTAAGCACTTAAAGACTTATTATATCTCTCCCAAGATACTGCACAAGTCCTCCCCACATCCATTATATTAGTATAAATAATATTAAAAAAGATCCAATCTTTCTGGCTAAAAACATTCGGGGATTAGATTTGCAAGCTTCTTTCTTATCCCACTTTCCCCAAACTCTGAGTAATAAAACCTTTTATTTTTGCCTTTCCAAATAAAGCTGCAAATAATTTTCTGAAGGCAGAATGAGCCAATCATTTTGTTGAAGTGCCTTAAGGTTGCATGGATTTTCTAGATGTATAGTGGCAAAACATTAAAAACATCAATAAACATAATAACATTCAAAAATATCCTAAGATTATACCTTCTAATGCCTACCTCCATTATATCTTACACTATTTTTTTCTTTTTTTTCCTGAGCTATCCAATCTTAACCAAATTGGATCTGGGGGATTATTTCAATCTACCTTTCTCTCCTTTTTCAATATTAGCACTCTGTTGATGGCAATACTCCAACTTCACCACGGCTGAATGAGACTAGCTTTGTATTTAATGCTTTAGCAAAAAAAAAATCTTTCTGTTCCTCTAATAAGTACATACAGTAAGTCATTATTATACATAAATGTTCATCATTCAGAAAATCTGCTCAAATCCAGAGTGAAGTTCTAGTAGAAAGATCCTCAGTTGTCTTCTTGTCTTTTAAATTTTCATTCTACATTATAATGTTGATAGCAGTTGCACCAATTTAAAATTAAAATTAATATTATTTTAATGTTCTAAAAAGCATCTTAGCATAGAAAATCTGTATCTGTAAATTTATCTGTAAATTCCAAATCAATACAGATTTGCAAATTTCTGCAAATCTTGATGCTTAATATAAAGCCTTTTTTTGCAGGTTCACGCTTTACTCTCGTCTTCTTCTGCCAATAGAAAAATATATATCTTATTTTGTAGCTGGAGTGTTGCACGAAACTAAAGCCAAATAATTAAATAAACCTAAGAAAAGTCTATGTTAATGGTAATATAAGAATGTATTATTTAGAACAGTGCCTTCCAAATCTATTTCATTTGGGTTGAGTGTGCAGAAGATTGACTGGAGGAAAATCTGACTATAAATTATGAACTTTCTTTTTCCTTTATGTTTCTGCTCTATTGTAACATGCATATATTTCATTTTTTATGGTCAGAGAGAAAGAATACTGCCTCTATCAAGTTGAAAACTCAAGTAAACTAACTCAGAATTTTGAGTGGGTTTGGATAATTTCCACTGCTTACCTAAGAAAAAGTGTAAGCCATTTTCTCCCTCTGTCATATAATCCCATAGAAATCAACCTTTTCAACAGAAAATTAAATGCTATCCCATTTTATCTTTTTACGTAATTAACAAAAAATAAAATGAAATTTGTATACTAACTCATGAGCTGTTAACTCATTTCTTACTTCATTTTGCAATCCAATTTAAACTGGATTTTGAACAAATGCAGAACATCTAATACCCAACGACAAATTGCTCTGGTATACTAAGTATATCTAAGAAATTCTGATGATGTGTAATAGTGTATCTGAAAAACAAAGAACAGAAATGATAATGTAGTCTTGAATATAGGAGAATAGTAGTACTCCATGAAAACTGACAGGATTTTAAGATCCATTTCCTCCCACCACACACCAAAACAAAAAAAAGGAAAACACAGAAAAATGGTTGGTGCTTGCAGAGCTTTTCTTTTTACATGTGGCAAGAGCCTTTTAACTAAGCTTATTTCACAGCTGTATCTAGCTTTTATCATGCTTCAGATGATGCAACTAAAATGATATTCTATGCATAAATACATGGTCAAACTATCTGCACAGCAATACTTGTACAATAGCATGTGTGTACTTCTAATTTCTCCTCTTTCTGGTCTTTTTCACAGATTAAGTTTGTTGCATATGCAAAGTTATGTTGCTTATGGGAAGATGTTGCCCCTCAGTGAAATATTCCTTGTATTTGTGGAATGAAAGCAGCACTGTGGTCTCTCTTCCCAGACTCATGCAGTTCCCTAGCTACCCTTACATGGAAATTTCCAGTGACTTGTCAGGGAAGAAATAAGTTATTCTTCATATTAATGACCACTCTATATGCAAGGCAAGAATTAACAATAAGACTTATTGTAAAGCAGCTTCCAGTTACCATACCAGCAACTTCTGATAAGCCAAAGATTTCAATCATTGCCAACATAGCTCTGTCAAGGTGTATGACATGGCAGCTGAACAAAAAGAAGCAAAGCTCAAAATCATCAGCAGAGATCACTTCTGCTTGCATCCAGTTCACTGGACCTTCTTCTCTGAAGAAGCTTCACTTAGAAGTTGAGAACTTGTGAGATGACATGAGGATCAGCTTCAAAATTTGTCATCAGGACGGAGACTCATGATGTAGTGTGGTAAGAGTGGGTAAGGCCTGTGATGTGAAATACATTCAAGCTGAGCTTTAATGATGTTTAGAGATGCACTTACTCTTCTTCATTTATGAACTTACCATTTTTCTGAGGGAGGCTGGTAACTGGAAATTGCTCGGGAAGCTTTCTGCTACAAGATGTCCCATCTGCTTGTGCAAATTGGGTTAACACACAAAATTAGCCCGGCATTTGCTCACAAAATAGCATATGGGTAACCCAGTGCATGCCTCACTGCAGGGATCAAGGTAGTCAGTGGGCTGTATGGCTTTGCAGCACAGAAATTGCACACTTGAACCACACTGCTAATTAGAGAGCTTCCATAGAAATCATATATCTTCTGTCAAACACTTCTGAATAGGTCCCCTTTCCACATCATAGTGTCCTGAGGGAGCTTTATCTCTTCTCTGATGTGCAGTAACCTGATAAGCCTCTATTTAGCACCCTTGTATCACTACTTAACCTTTACACACACCTAGAGACTATCAATACAGCAGGGCTTGCAGTGATGGAGTGCTCACCAGTAGCCAAGGCAGATTAACCAAGTATTTTTTTTTTGTTGCAATATACAGCCTGCACCCTACAGTCTTGCTAAATCCTAGCTAACAGCATTTGCATCATGCAGAGGGCTAGCTGTTCATACATGATAAGGTTTCTAAGAACATGAACATCTTTAAACAAACCAGTTGAGTGACAGGGGCATATGCAAGATGTCAGCATTATTGTCAGAGAAGGCTTAAACAGTGCTGTCTGCATTTGTCTCTCTTTGTGAAGGAAAGATTTTATTAGATTCAAGTTTTAGAAATCCAGTTTGTGGATTTTATGGAGGAGAGGGGAAAAAGAATCAGATTCTGGTTATTAGTGTATTCATAGTTCACGTATTCAAAAACTAAACCAAAGCATTAAACCTTTAGCAGGCACAAAAGTGAAAAAGATGCAGGGATTGTTATTATAAAGATACCTCAGAATTACAGGCATCAGATTCTTTGTCTTTTGTCTTTCTTTTTCACTCAGAAGTACAAAATAACATACAAAAATTTAATTATCAGTCTGATACTTATTTTCATTTGCTTAAGACATGACCACCTTAAAAAAGCAACAACAATAAAACTTTCCAGTACTCTAGGTAGTTTCTCTATTGACTGCTGCACATGCACCTGGGTTACATCATCCTGATACACAGGGAACTCGTATTTCGTTCTACACAGAGTCTGGATGTTGAGTAACATAGCTAAGTAGTATTCACTATAGTGAATTCATTTGGAGCTGCAATATATGTCTGAAAAAATGTTGCACTTGTTATAACTTCACAAATAAGAATATAATTCTTAATCCTTTACTGAGCCTAGAGTAGGATCTGTGTTCTTAGGGGAGCCTCACTAGCCTCACTGAAGTCAAAGATAATAAGCAAGGACACAAGAATTTGCCCATATAGAACTTTAGTAACAAAACTGGCTTGTGTGTCTAGGGTACATGAAACCTAGGTAATAGGAATGATATTTAAATTGTATTTCTATAAAACCTAGTAATTCAGGCTACGGTTAGTAACTAATTTTATTATTTATATGAAGCTAAGAAAATTTACTCAAGGAGACAAAAATCACACCAGAATCCATAAGCCCTGCTTAGTGTTCAGTATAAAAATAAATAAAACCCTATAACCACATATATACATAAGGTCACATCTTTCCTTACATGTGCATTTGAGTTAGAACTACATATAAAATTAATTTTAAATTATATCTTAAATAACTACTCTAATTTATTTTAAATATTATGAGAAAGTTAAAGGGTTTAGGTGATTAGGCTTTTGAATCACATATTTAAATTACAATTTTCAATACTATTTTAATTTTAACACAACTTTTCAGAAGGAAGAAACATTAGAATTAGCAAATTGTAGATTCTGATCTAAGCATAACAGGAAAGAACTATTTTCAGTATCCATGATGTAAGTGCTTACTGATGTATCTGTGTGCAGCTGGGGGCAAGGAAATGAAAACAGACTAAAAAAAACTAGATTTTTAGGACACAACTTGGTAGTGATTCATAGTCATAACAGCAATTAGTTTCTGATCTCAACAGGCAAAGGGAAAAAAGAAGGTGCTATTTCTTCAGTTTTAGTAAAAATAGTAACAAACTGTTTGGAAGTTAAGGCTTAAGCTTTAGCGTAACCTAAACCACTTTTTTTAAAAACAGATAAATGGTAATGGTTCCACTAATTGATATATATTTGTGATTTTTATCTATGGTTAGCTTTCTCACAGATCAGATATTCAAAAGTGTCTAAATATTTTTGGCAAGAGTGATTAGAGCAACTGCTCTAAGTTGACTCAGAGTCATCTCACCAGGTATCAGCCTTCATCTACTAACATCCTGAAACAGGATAACAGCTACAAAAATCTGTTTAAGTTTTCTCATGAAAGAACTTCTAACTATTTTACTTAATATATCAGGTTTGAGAATCAGTATCAGCCACTGATAGAACAAACAAATTTTACAACAGTTTGGGAACAGATGTTGGAGTCAAACTGGGGCAATTTGGAATAGAATAAACACCAAGTATTTTTCTTTGAATGCTCTGTTTATATCTACAGGAAAAAAAAAAAGAAATAAAATAGTTCTTTTAAGAAATTATTTTCTAGTGCTAAGACTAAAGGATCACACTGAAAACCCAAATGAATATAAACAGTGAATATGTCTTCCAGAACATGTGCACTGCCTGAAATAATAGAGTGTAATGATAAAGAGCATAGAAATACATGACTTGGAAGAAATTAATCATATTCTTTCATAATCAGCAATCTTTATGACCTATGACGAGAGTTTTTTTGGCTGTCTGCATAGTCAGACTTTAAAGTGTATCACTGCAAATTAAGAAATACACCTATTTTGTTAGTTAGAGATTTCACTGTACATAGATAACACATTAATTATGTTAATTATCCAAATAGGTAATATTCTAACATAAAAATCCAGTAGTGTGAGTGAAAAAATACTGTTGCATTATTTTTATACCCTATTCTATATATGTAACTGTTCTGTTGTAATACATTTGTTACATGCCAATTACAAAGTCTTGATGAAAATCTAATTTCATCCGTGGGCACAAAACATATGTACAGCTATATGGGATGTAAAGTATGGATTAGGGTTGAATAAGGTGATTGCACTAAAAGAATTGCTAAGTCAAATTACCTTGTCTGCAAGCAAAATATTTTCACACAGGTAAAATGCATTAATTTCTTAAACCAAGGTGAATTGTTTATGCGCTTGAGGCATGAGTTTCAAAGTGATTAATTTCATACTCTAGAGGAAAAAGTTAGAATTAAGCAGAATCTCCATTAGCAAAGTATGTATGCTCAAGCGCAGTAGTATCTTATTCCTCTGTTAGTCAAATAAAGCGTTGTCAGCTCAAGGCTCAATTTGGTGTTGACCTGGCTCATCCCTTCCTGATTATCAAACATAAAACTTATCTTGTGTGATTTGAATTTTAATTCTGTTATATTTTTAAAGATAAAATGTTGTTTATGAATGGATTTTTTAATATTTTGCAAGTCTTTCCATGAAAATTTGCTAGAAAAAAAGGAAAATATTTTATATATTTCTCATAACATTGATCCTTTGATGTGGAATTAATCCTTCGGGTTCTGAAACTCCAAAAGAGTTATAAAAATACCTATTTTTAAAATCTAACTTTAATGAATGAATGCTAGAAATATTAGCTTACTTCTAAGGTGTGATTGCTTTGATCTTTTAGCTACGCTCTCTTGAAAAATGACAGCTCGCAAAGAAAAATAATGAAGTATTCAGATTGAAAGCTTGCTGAGAAATTATAGGGAATAAGAATTGTTTTTTTGGCTTCAGGAGATGTTGCCATTTTAAATCCAGTCACAGAAACTTCCCATGTGTTATGGTTATTCTGGTAAAGCTGGAGTGAGTCTGATTAAAACAGTAAACTTATGTCCATATCACTTTAAATGAAACTAGACTATGATTGCCTTTTTGTGCTAATCCTGCCACATTCTAAAAGGAAAGTGTAAAACATTGTACTCCCGTTAGATAGTATATTAAGGAGATAATAAACAAGGACATAAAAAGGTAGTTAAATTAGAAGTTATCAACTTGTAATGCAGTAGGAACCACAGAAAAGTGATTCCATTGCAACATCTAAGATACTCAACACTTGAGATACTGATACTCACAACATTGGAGAATTATTCCAACATTTAAATCAAGGAAATCCATCATAATTCACCCTTCATTACCTTGAAGCCTTATGCAATATGATATGCTCCATTCAAAGAAATCCTTTTTGGACAACTATTTGAACCTCCCACTCATTCCCATGTCCAAAAGGCTTACTCTCACGAAAATTCTCACTAGTTTCAATGAAACTGTTCATATTATTTAGTGCTATACAATGAAAGTAAGGCATTTTCAATCTAGTCCTTTGTCATGAAATATTAATACATGTGAAAAGCATTGATTGCCATTTATGTGCTTTTGGAAGCCTGGCATTTTTAAGTAATGCTTTTTGTGCATGAAAGCAAAACAGTTCAAAGGCCTTTACTCATCAAAAGCTCTAGTGGTGAATTAGAACTGCAGGTTACAGGAAACTGAAAACAAGAACTCCATGTTCACAAAGTCTTAATGTGTTTTGGATGAAATCACTTCCATGAATAAGTCTTAAATGTCGTATAAGCCCCAAATAGTCTTCTTCAATTTGTCATGACCAGGTTTATTTTCTGTACTGATTCTTGAGGTATTCCTGTTTCACTCATTTGCCATCTATAACTGCTACTGGAACAGTTATCAGGAGGAGTGTTGCCAGTAGGTCAAGAGAAGTGATCCTGCCCTTCTACTCAGCTCTGGTGAGTCCACACCTGGAGTATTGGGTGCAGTTCTGGGCTGCCCAGTACAAGACGGACGTGGAGCTTCTAGAGAGGGTCCAGTGGAGAGCCATGAAGATGATTAAGGGACTGCAGCATTTCTCATATGAGGAAAGGCTAAGCGAGCTGGGCCTGTTCAGTCTAGAGAAGAAAAGACTCAGAGGAGATCTAACCAACATGTAGAAATACCTGAGGGGAGAATGTAAGGACGATGGGGCCAAACTCTTCTTGGTGGTGGCCAGTGACAGGACGAGAGGTAACGGGTGTAAGCTGAAACACAGGAAGTTCTGCCTTCATATGAGGAGGAAGTTCTTTACTATGAGGGTGATAGAGCCCTGGAACAGGCTACTCTTTCTCTGGAGATCTTCCAAACCCTCCTGGATGCCACCTTGTGCCATGTGTTCTAGGTGTCCCTGCTGGAGCAGAGAGGTTGGACTAGATGATCTCTAGAGTTCCCTTCCAACCTCAACCATTCTGTGATTCTGTTGCAATTTTATACAAGATTAAGCTTATGCAAAACCACTGCTTTCTTTTTACTTTACAATGTACATTATCTACTTTCTTATTTGCTATATCACCTGTTTTTTTCATTATAAGAGTAAAGTACAGTAAGGGAATTCATATTGATTGCCACAAATTAATTTTGGCTTTGGGGGGGTTATTTATTTAATATAATTAATATGGAAAGAAACTTAGTATATCTGTGGAAATTTTTCTCTCCTGACTGACCATGAGTTTGAATTGATGGAGCCTCCAATAGGCTTTTCAGGAGCCATTGCTTGCCTTCTTCATTCTTTTTATTAGGTTATTGGCAATTCTTTACTCCAAGAGTATTCAGGGCTGATATTACTAGATGATTTTTAACTTATATCTGAAAGAACCATGCACTTTGAGCAGACTGGATGAGAAAAGGAAAAATCTTCCTTCTTGAAGGTGCTCTTCATTTCAGACTGATACATTTAAGCATTCCTGGAGATGGATATCTCATCTTGGACCTAAGACAAAGTGGGGTGAGAAAAGCTTAGCTCAGAATAATGTTAGATGCTGCTAATGTTAAAAATGTTGGAAACTTCATAGAAGCTGCACTCTAGTTAACTTGTACCACCTTTCAAACTCAAAAGCTCTGTAAAACATATTTTAGCAGAGGGTTACCCTAAAAGCATATGACAAAAAAAAAGTAATGAGTATATTAGGAAAGCTTAGTGCATTTTAGGATGAGGCAGACCCCATAGGGTCCCCTATAGCCCCACAGGGCCCCCTACAGCCCCCATAGCCTCATAGGGCTCCCTATAGCCCCTCTAGCCCCATAGGGCCCCCTATAACCCCCATATTGGGAATATGGCTACATATTGGCAATTCAAATTCCTTAGAAAGTATTCAGAACATTTTACTCTTCTTTCTACTTTTACTCTTCTACTTTTCACCTAAATTCGGCAAATCTTGTTAAATAACAATGCAACAAGTATCACAGATCAATTCATTCCCAGACTTGTTAGCAGTACTAATGTGCAGGATATCTGCTATTCTGCCCTATCAATGAGGCAATGACCGGACTTACGGGTTGCTAGCTTCCTTGACAAAAGGTTGTATCATAATCTAATATTCATAAGGCGAGTAAGTTGGAATAAGCAATGTGGAGAGTTTAAGAAGAAAGCAACCAGTATATTGTTTTTTAATTTCTTGTTTTACATATCTGAATACCTTGAATAAGAATCACATCTCAAAAGTGATCTATGTTCTCTATTTGATGCGCCAATCATGAATTAGGTTTTGAACAAAATATTGAATTCTGAAAATATGAATGAGGTAACTGTTGATAGTTTTTTTAAGGAGATGTCACAAATAGTGAAAATAGAGACTTTTTGTTTGTTTGTTTTAGAACATACTGTTCTGCTCTAAGAAATATCACTAAATTGTAATAAAACTACTCATAATTTGGGCTGAGAAAAATCTGAATATATTCTAAGAACCTACTGTGTATCTTAGTTTCTCTAGGAAACTGCTGAGGTTGGTATTGCTAACATGATACACAGTATATATACAACATGAATAGAATTTCTGCTGAATAAAACGGTTTTTGAGTTCTTGCATGAAAACAAAACATTTCAGCTTCCCAGCAAAAGCTGTAAGATAAGACAGTTGTCATTTTTAGCCCATTTTTGAGGAGCTATCTTGAGTGTTTGGAAGATTCAGAATAAAAAAATGATTTCTTTTTCTTAAGGGATTGTTCACTGATATTCATAACATAGAAGTCACCTCCTATATTTTAAATTAAATTGATGGGAATAAAAACATAAAAAATTTGTCATTTCCAAGCAAGAAATGACAAAATGCTTTAAAAGATTCAAAACATGAAAATTAGTCTTGCACCACAGCTAATGCATTAAATCACAAATGAATGTGTTTATCCTTTAGGGAGTATTGTCTGTGACACTACTTGCTATCATCTGCCATGTCTTAAAGCATATTTTTCATGTGAAAATGGTGCTGCTTTTCTACTATTTTGCTACACTCTGCTTCTTTTCTACTACTATGCTCAGTTGAATCTTGATGAGAACCTTCTCAATATGCCTTTTGAGCATATGGGTCAAACTAGATTTTCATGTGATCAGCACCATGAATTTTGAGAAATACTATTGATTTAAAAGTTGCCACAAATCCAGGTGAACCTCAGGACCTCAGTGGAAGTATTATATGACGAATTATAGATATTCTGTAAAAATAAGAGGATGTTCACAGCAGAATATTGGATACTTGGCACTCTTTACTGAACAGTTATTCCTACAACTTAAAAACTGCTCTGGAACTGTTTTAGATAAGAAAAGATGGTTATTTTGTACTTAATTGAAAATTAATATCTTTCAGATGAGCAAAGATAGTTAGTTTTATAGTTTTCATACTGAGGCTATAATTCAAGCTTCCTTGATATATTACTTCAATTTAGCTTTGCCTAATAATTTCAAAAATGCTTAAAAGTATATATGTGTTTTTACATGTGAGCTATGCTACCCAGTGGTACTTTTGAGTGAAGGTTACCGCAAAAGAGGAAACTATCTGCACCTTGTTACACTCACTTTGCCTAAAAGTTGCCTTTTCAGAGAAAAAGGACTCTTTTAAATAGGACTCTTTATTATTATTATTATTTTAATTTTGGCTGCATTTCTAGCAGTGAAACTCCAGAAAAAGTTTTATAATACATATTTTATTATGTAATTTACACATAGATGTATGTACATACACATTTGTTATTGTTATCATTTTATCTACTAAATATAGACTTCATATGATGGAATTTGAGCCTTGGTCTCTGATACTTCCAACCTTTTGTGAGTGGTCTGTCTACTTCTCATAAGTGAAGACCAATAATCCTTAGGTTTGAGTTTGCAAATCAGTAGTTTCAGCAAAGATTCTTTATTGCACATTTCTCCATTACTCATTCATGTCAAAGTAATTCCCTATAAAGTAAGTTCACTCTTTACCACTAAGAAGATATTTACTAGTACTTCACTATAACTTTTTAATGTCCTTGGATTATTTTTATATATATTCATATTAGACATATATTGAGACCTGTATACTTCATAATTATATTAACTGGTATAACATATATACCCAGAAAAACAGTTTCTAAAACGATTATTTTCATAAAAGGGGTTACCCGCATTTGTCTGCAACTCAGATGACACTACACCAAAATATTCCTTCTTCAAAAAAACTCTGCTCAAGGAAGAATCTTTCCAATTAGCAGATATCCAGTACACTCTCTAGGCTAGTGAATGTTCATTGCTAATGATGAACACTGGAAGTTTCTCAAAGAATGATGTTAAAAAGTTCCTTTTGCTTTAAATATTAGCTTAAAATAAAGATTACGTGATATATCAAATTCATTATTTGTCTCTTACTTCTGCCTGTTTGTTTGTTACTTCTATCTGTGAAATCTGTTTTGGTTACATACTCTACTATGTTTAAATATGAAGATTTATTTTCCAATCTATTTATTTTTTTGCACATAGGTAATAAATTACTCTACTATAGCTCAGGTTGCCCAATTATTTGCATAAACATAGTCTGGTTTAGGTTCTGAGCATGTTCTGCCCATTTAAGTAACTGAAAATTTTCTATATTTCCAGAATAACTTTTTTTCCTGTTTTCTCTTTTTGAAACTTTGTTGCTCTTTCATTTTCCCTGAGCATTTTGGTTACAATTCTGCTGTTATTGCTATTTTTCTTTATTCCCCCATACACTGTAGCAGTGCGTGTGTTTCCCCGCCCGTATTTCAGATTGTGAAAATGTGTATATATATAAATAACTAAGCAAAACAGTTCATAGACTCTTAACAGATTTCCAAGTACTGACTGCAGTACAATATGTTATTTAGGTGGTCTGAAGTGACAGAGCATATGCCCCCCCTCTCCTCTTGCCCAGTTGTGTGGTATTGATTTACCTGTTAACAAGTCATACATCTCCAGTGCTGGCTGGCTAATACAAAGAAAAGGGAGGATTAGATTGGGAAAAAAAAAAAAAAAAAGGAAACTTATCATGCAGTATTATGCAGTAAACTACTCATAATTGTAAGCAACCAAGTTTGAAATAACATGCAGTCTTTGTTAGCCTATCAAATTGATCCTGAAACTGCTTGAAAGATACTTCTATCGAGAATTCTATAAAGCAATTTTGCTGTCTATAGTTTCCATAAGAAATATAGTAAAACCAGTTAGATATTTTTAGTCACACTAGACAACCTTTACCTGCTAATATGTGGAAGACAAGAACAGCCACTTAAATGCAGAGAAGAGAATAGGATAGTCACACTTTTAAAATATCAGTAAATATCAGGGGTTTTTTTCCTTATTTTTATTGTTCTAATAAGCAAAGGTGGAGGTGCCTGATTGTGAGCACACATTCAGGAAAATAGTGCTTTTGGTCTCCTTATACAAATAAAAGAATAAAACAGCTTCTCTGTTGAGGACAGCTGAAATAAGAAGACCAAGTGCCTTGAATCACTGTCTAATATAGGGATAAACCTATATGAAAATGCAGAGTTAAAAAAAAAAAGTTGGATACACACTCTTGAAAAAAACTTACTCTAAGAAATTATTTGAAATAATTAAAAGTGGGTAAGCTATATTTAGTTAGTCGCTCCATTCAGGACTTCTCTGAACAATGGTGGCACTGAAAATAAAAATGTGTCTAGTTTATATTGTTAAAATACCCAGAAAGGCACTAACTTCTTAACTTAGGCACCTACTGTTTCAGAGACTTGCAATCTCTCTCTAAGGATGGGTTTATTTGTTTTACTTCCTTTTTCTGAAAAGGAAAAGGAAAAAGAAGGGAGAGGAGAGGAGGAGGAGAGGAGAGGAGAGGAGTAGGAGAGGAGAGGAGAGGAGAGAAGAGAAGAGAAGAGA
>VWPW01020006.1:125558-211372 GCA_013389825.1 Crypturellus undulatus
AAGGAAAGGAAAGGAAAGGAAAGGAAAGGAAAGGAAAGGAAAGGAAAGGAAAGGAAAGGAAAGGAAAGGAAAGGAAAGGAAAGGAAACTTTAAAAATATAACAACATTTTCACTTCCCATTTTATTTTAACTAGGAAATATGTTTTGAGTCTGAATTGTTTGTCAGTTTCATCTTAAACTCCAGGGGGTAAACTAACATGATGTAGTAGAATTGCAGAGCCACAGTATTCTAAAAAATATCAAATCAGTTATAACTGTACCGTTTCACAGGTTTTTGAATACCTTCATTTACATTTACTTCTTCCTGAAATAATTGCTTGTTATTTAACTGTCCCTTGAGCTCAGAAATGGAAATATCGGCTTACTGCTAAGCACTGACAGTTTTTCAAGCCTCTTCACTGGATGCACATTTTTTCTTTCTTTTATTTTAAATCTTTTCTAAGGCAATCTACTTTTCAGCATCTTATGCTGTGCTATGTTTTAACTATTATTATTATTATTATTATTATTATTATTATTATTCCTACATTTCTTTGAACCAGCTTTCGAATTCATGCCTAAACATTCTGAATGGAAGATTGGCCATGATAAGATAATTTCCTCTACAAGAAAAAATTTAGGAAAAGGAAAGTACTGAGAGCTTGTCAGTTCATGTTATATTTTTCCCTTCCTCTTATTCTAATTGTTCTTAGTATCTGTACATCAACTGTAGCAGCCAATCAGATGAAAACCGCTGTCCTGTAAGCATGAGATTCACATGCACTTCAAAAGATTGCCTTACAGTCAGTGACCTTAGCACAGTGCAGATGATCTCATAATTTGTAGTGTACTAAAAGCTTAGTCAAGTTTACTTTTCATTCTGATTGCCAACCACAAAGTGTTTTTTTTCTTTTTTTTCTCTTCCAAAAGAAATTTTTCAAGTTCAAAAAGTTATAGCAAAAAAGTACCCAAAATAACTTTAAGTAGTCTTAATTTTGTTATATTTTGTAGGAAAATAAAAGAGAAAAATATAAGAAAGCAAAGATTAAATATATAATCATTTTAAAATTATGCCAGCTAAACCTTTATAAAATAATCTAACAAATTTACCAATTTGCTTTCCTTTTCCTATTTCTCTCATAAAACCAATTTTAATTTTCTACTTTATTCTTCACCATCTCCTCTCATTGCTACTCATCCTTAATCACAATCCAATTATGAACAATCGCCACTTCCATTTAGAGTCCTGCTATTTTTTGGTGAAATATCATGCGTAAATCAATATCACCACACATGTGTGCCATTGATTGTAGTGGAATGAATTTTCATCCTGTAGCAGAACTACCTTTTGCTTTACAACAGCCACTTAAGCAGATAGGAGCAAAGAGAATGTGATTCCTAGGACAAGAGAGTTGGCATTTTCTGGAAGATAAACAAGCTGGACCAAACTCTGAACTACAAAGTAGCTATTGTATAAGTCATAATTCAAAGACTCCTTTATTACTGCGTGATAAATTTTGAGTGGATGCCAGTTTGATACAGAGATAGTTTATACTTGACACTTGCTGAATTTTTTGTCGGTCTGAAAATTCACACACAGAACTTCCAGAAGCTTTAATAACTCCTACAAATCTGAGCCTCTGAGTTGCAGTCATGATTAATGGCTGCAAAAAAGAAAAGTCTTTCTCACGTACAATGCATTCCTTCTGAGGCAAAACAACAGGAATGAAGGTGTCTAAAATACTGATAATATATGATAATGTACTTCATATCTTCATGGGTGATGCTTGTCTTTCAAGAAATTCCAAAGCTACAACTAGTACTTCCATTAAGCAATAACTGTGGGATTTACTTTTCAAATTATTATTGTTCTGAACTTTAAAGTTCAAACTTTGAGATAACTTTGTGTAGTGTGAAGTTCCTGTTTGAAAAGATTAAATTGAACTCTCTTTGGTCACACTGGTCTCATAAATGCCAGACATTATCTTTTTAAATCAAGCAACAATTTTGCTTTGAAAAATCACTCTTATAAGGTCAAAGAAGACATCTTTTATTTTCTTTTTTTCACCTCTAGATTTCTGCTGGAATTATTCTTGCTTTTATTTAATGTGATCTTTAACATTTTCCTCACTACACACTTAGTAAAATCTGGCTTTATTCCCAAATGCAGGGTAAACTAGTCTATGAGCTGGTTTGGTTCAAACCAAATTTCTTTCATTAACTTTGACAGGTTAATTATCAATAGACTGTACAGCCAGAACTGAAGAAATGTGCTAGTGTTACATACAGAAGCCTCAGGATCTTCAAGTTTTCTTTTTTATTCCTCAGATATTTATCTCAGTAAACTCTCCTGGAATACTGAGAGCCTAGAACAAGTAAACTGCAATCACATTTACTTATTTAATACCTTTCTGTGTACTACTGCTACATCATTCAGAAGACCGTTATCTAATCAAATACGCAGGAAACACGAAGCTATGTTCCCTTTCTTATCTTTCTCTTTAAGAAGGGTTCAGAGATATGAAAAACGTTTGGCTGCCTTCATTTTATTCAGTGCACATTCTAAGTTCAGCAGCACAGAGAGAGCAGCACATCACTCTGATGATCTCCTTGTAACTATCCCTACTTGGGTGGTATCAAATGCACTCCGAGGCCAAATGTTGTCCCTGTTCTTCAAAGTCTTGAAAGGACTGGGCCATGACTCCACCTGCTGCTTAGTCTGACCCATGATGGCTGTTGTAGTCTTTTAGGAGCAGTGACAGACGGAGACCGGGGGTTAGGTTTTTGGCAGCTGCTTTTGTCTGCCTTCCAGAAAAGGAATCTCGTTCCATCAAGAAATCAGAATAAGTTCAGGACTGTAACGCCTTCAAAGTGGAAGTGAAGACCCATCTCTTTTCATTTGCATTTAATAGTTACCTCTGTGTGACCCAAGAGTATTCCTTGGGAGAGTAAAATGAGGGAAAAACCTGATATGTTCAGATGCTGCTAGCAAAGAGCAGTGGATAATTTCAGCCCTCTGATTACTTTGTTTTATAAAGGCCCATTAGTGCTAAGATTATTTTGATGGATTTAAAATAAATGCAGAGATTAGATAAAATACCTTAGATAGCCTGTTTATATTTCCATTTCATTTTCATACCAAACATATTCCCACAGCAAAACACATTCCACAGGGAAATTAGTTCCCTAAGAAGAAAAGTATGCTTCCATCATTAGCTATTTCCTAGTTCCTTTCTTTCATTCCCTCTCAATCCATCACTCTCTAGATCCACAGTATCTCTTTGCCCCACTTCGTTCCATTCTTTACCACAGAATATGTACAGGTTTCTGCTTATTCTTGCCTATGTTCTACTCCATGTATTTTGTTCTCACAGATTTAACAAAATATACTCCTTTAAGCAAAAGTACCCTCTCCTCTGCATCATCCTACTTAGAGTAGATTCCTTTATACTTACCTTCCCTCTGTTGTTGTTTAATGGCCTGTCCTTCACTGTAAATATGGTTTAGACATGTCTATGTTACTGTAGCTTGCAAACTTTGGCAAGTCTTCAGAAAAAAATCTTGACCTCTTCATTTCTTTCTTTCACAAATATAGGGCTTTGTCTGTTTTCTTTTGTCCCTAATTAATTTCCATAACTTTATTAGCACGTCAAGGCTTAGAAGAATTCCCATATTCAATGTATGAAGCACGTATGTGCATAACACAGATCCTTGCACTGAGGGGCAGAGAGGTCCTACGTCTTTCTTACACGTGTATTCAGTCCTCTCATTATAATATTCAAGTAAGCTTTTCTCAATCCCAATAACTGTTCAGTTATTCACAGAAAATAAATGACTCCCACTGAGGGAGAGCTGCAATTTAAACAGACAGTATGTCAGTACATTGCCTTAGTTTTTTTTTTTTCACTTTTTTTTTTCAGTGACATAATCTGTTATGAAAAAATGAATTTATATTTGCTATGCCATCAGACTTGGTTTATAGTTTTTTCCCCATCTTTTTTTTTTTTTTTTTTTTTTTTTGATGGGGACTGTGGGTACCTACCTCATTTCAATTAACTCCACCTGGCTTGAGACTCTCCCTTTCAACAGTCTGCATCAATGCCATTATGCAGGCACAGCAGGAGAAAGCCACAAATCTAGTGAAATTAAATCACTCACCATAGAAACATCTTGAACAATAGCATGAGAACATGGCTCTAACCAATCATGTTCAGGCACATGGAAGAAGGAAAAAAAGAAGTTGCAACAAAGATAAGTGTATGGCAGCAGCAGCGGCAAAATACACAAAAGGGGAAAAAAAACGACATGTTATTTGAAAAGGAATATATTCTCTAACAAATCATTCTAGAATTACTTTCACCCTGTTTCCTGTCTCTCTCAGCTAGGTGCAAAAAGTCTTCTCTGAGATTATTTTTTGAGAAAAAAGTAGTGAAGTGGTTCACCTTTGTAAATGTAACATACTTATAGAATGATCCAGGCATATGTCAAGCACCACTAAAGGTCTACGCCATCCATAAGAGAGCTCAGCATGCCAGGGTCAAGTCTTTACTCCTCCTATAATTGGAATCAATGTCAAATTTTGTATTACTTTCAGTGGTTCAAGAGGGAAGAAGAGCAAGCATATTCTTATTCCAACAGGAGAGGAAGAGATACCATCTTTCTAAGAGAAGAATGCTATAGTGAGCTGCAAAGGTGATATATTTATGGAAACAAATACAGAAAAGAACAGTTAGACTTTAGTAGTATTGTTGTATTATTTCTAAAAAACAGCTTATCAGATAAATGTAACTTCAGAATAATGGTAGGAGAACACTTTCAACAACAAAAGCAAACATTAAATACACGAATGGAAAGTTTTCTGTTTGAAAGAAATGTCCTCATTTTCAAATTCCATACTTCAAGCTACAGCAAGTTCTCCACCATCTATTTACAAAAAAAACAAAGCAAAACAAAAACACCACAATAAAAACACCCAGTAAAACATCTAAAGGCCAGATTCTGCCAGGCTTTCTCACAATAACTAGCACACTACTGTGCCAGTAAATCCTATTGATCTCTCTAGGATAACTTCAGAGTAAGAAACTAGTCAATATAAGTAGGTTGGCAGAATTTGCTTCTAAACTGTCATCTCCCTCACAGTCAAACTCTATAAGTAGTACTGTCCTTTGACAAGTGTTCAAAGTGATAAATTGTAAAATTCTGCCCCACTAATTTCTTAGATCAGCAAATAATGTACCATACTGTACTATGAACAGTGGTTACAGATGGCTTTCTAATTGCAAAATTATATTCTTTTAGAAGTTGTTCACTAGTAGGAATAGTTCTAGTTTGTATCTTAAAAATCTTCACGTCATCAGAATTCTGGAAAGAATAAATGAGAGATATGCACTTCTCCCTAGATCTGCATAAATCATTTAAAATTAGTATTCAACACTTTTTAGCGTCTTTTTTTTTTAATTTTGTGTGTTATGTAATATAGCCTGATTTTTTCAAATTAATTCTTGATTCAGCTATATTTTATCTGTGGCTAAATCACACATTTCTGTCATGAATAATTACACTTGTGAATATGAAAATTGCCAAAATTTTGAAATTAATAGACAATGAATGCACGGGTAAAGAAATTTTGACTTCTCAAAGTTTATGAAAAGCAGACATAGTAAGTGAGTAAATATAATTGAAGTATACTTTAAAAATAAATGGAAAGAAGGCAGGGAGAAAGGTTCGACCAAATTTACAAGTCACCTGTAACTGTTTTCAGCAATCCTAGTTGGATTTTTCAGAACCAGAGGACTACAGTGTCATGCATGAGCAATAATTATATTCCTAGACTGAATATGTATGTGAATATTGGTATAACACCAATAAGTTAATTTAAAAGTTTTTATCAAGATGTTTCATAGAATTTGTAAGTAAATGTACAGCAAATTGAATAAAAAATCACACTCTAGCTAATACTCCTTCAATAAAGATGTATTTTTATATCATTGTGTATATTAAATCTGTTTTTAATATTTGCTGTGATTTGTTGTTCTCTGTTGCCTAGGGCCTATCTGTTCTACACAGTTTCTTTTGCTCCAATGTTGTTTAGGTAATGTCAAATCATTTAAGAAAACACTGAAACACATGTAATGTTCCTACATGAATAAATTGAATATTTAATGGTTCAGTGCCCTGACCTTTCAGATTACAATACAGGACAATGAGCACACTTTGTTAAATGTGGAGACTAGTGGGTGTGCACGTTCAGAGTGAAGTAGTTTAGCAAGTGAGAGGCAAAGTCAAGTTAGAACAAATACTCGCATCCCAGAAGGCCTGTTACTGAAATTAAATTATAGACTTGGGCTAATCATAACTTATTCCTGAAAAAACTTCATGCTGTGCAAGAATATCTTGCTCTTGGATAAACATGTTACAAAGAACCAAGTGTTGAGCAGTGAAGTGTCAATCAAGCAAAGCAGCCTTCTCGGATGCATACACATGCAGCCTGCATGTCAGATTGCATGCACTATCTCACCTCTGGCATACTTTAGTATGTTGCATTAGCTCACACATATCTTAAAGTTAAACTTAGTCAGTAGATTACCTACCAAAAATTACTAATACTGCTATAACTCTATGCCTATTCTCTTTTTCTTTCCCAGTACCTGTCTGAAAATGTTAGAAACCTATCTCTTTAGCAGAAGAGAGAATATTATTTTAGATGCACCAAATCAGCCTATGAAGATGGCTTGCTGGCTTTTAGATATCCTCAGAAATTATCAAAATCTTAGAGTGTTTTTTATAAGGAAGAAAAACAGTATTCTGAACTTGTTCAGTAAGAGTGGTAGACACCAGAATAGCTTTGTTTGTCATATATCTCCATAAAGACATTTATAAGAGAGAAGGTTTAAGTGCAAGAGCTATAAATGCTATTCTTTATGTGATATTGTATCTGTTATGAATCATGTGAAATTGCTGTTCTGATGGAATACAATCCCAACATTGTGCAATGTGCCTTTCTTGTATATACATGATAAAAGGGTCCCTTGTGCTTTTCAAAGTTCCACAAATTAGTGTCCTCGGAAGAAAAAGCAGTAACAAGAATTCTAGTGTGGCTTTTTCCCTTAAACTGGGGAAAATACTGCACTTCCAGGTATTATTTCTGTTCAGGGAGACAAGCCTTCTATATTCTCATATATATTGCATCTCTATGCTATATTTTTATATGAAAATGGAAACAAAACACTATATGGAATGCCCTCATCCTCTACTACAATTAAATGTAGCTAGTAATTTAAAATTGCAATAAAAATATATATGAGGGAAAGGAATATATATCAACAGATTAAAAGGTGTATGTCTAAATGCTTTATGTATTATTAGGTGATTGGGTCATTCAATTCTTACTCTTCTTTCTGAATGTAATTTGTGGTTATTCTGAGCACCAGGGCTCTGCAAGGATGTTTACTTGGCATGATCCTGGAGCACTATCATAGTCAACAAGATGAGTACATATATGATGACCCTTTCAACTCCTCTCTAAGCTCTTTTGCTACAAGATGTTTTTTGAAGTTATATGTTGGCTGCCTCACTCACACTAGCAAAATGAACATTTTGGTGTTAGCTGATAGATGAATAAAATAGGTTGAGTTCTACAGAGTCATCTCATGGAGACTCTTCCCTCTATTTTTAATTCTTTTTGCATCTGCAGTGTGTGACATGCTTCTAATACAGGAATAGTCAACAGTACTGTAGGCTCTTCTGTGGTCTGCTGGTCCACCTGGAGAATATCAGCTGACTAGAAAACACCCACTCCAACAGGCACATAATTAAAGGTTTTGTTGTTGTGTTTTTTTGTTTGTTTGTTTTATTTTAATTTTAATTCACTGCTGATGAAGCATTTGCAAATGGAAATAAATGTGTTTTGGAAGTATGCACAGTGCTATAAATGGTTATAATAGTAGAATTTCCCCTGCTAGTACATAGGAGGCTGGTGAAACTTTGGTATCTTTGAGAAATAACAATCTGAATCTTCTTCTGTAAAAGATTTTTCATATTCATATTCAAAGGATTTTCTCAGATACACAACACAACCAGTTTCAGAATGTGAAAACTACTTTCCTGGTACTAAAATTTTCTTTCTGACATAAAGAGATCAGCATGTAGAGGGATCCAGGGAAATGGCAATCATCTGAAGTGTTGACCTACACCCCTGGCAGAACTCTGATTTAAATCATACCTGGCAATGGTGTCTTTAGAATATCATGACCCTTGATAGCCACAAGATGTTATACAAATCTCTACATTGCTAGCAATGGTGGAACACCTGTTGTTTCACTAGATGCTACATAAGCATTGCTTATGAAGCTACATGCACACATGCATACAGCTAATGATATTCCCTTTACTGAGTAATTTCCACTGAGGTCTGTGTGTGTATCATGCTGACAGGCATGCAGGTAAGTAGGAAAAAAGAGTGTTGTGGGATGCAAATTTAGTCAGAGGCTGCCCCAAGAGCTTTGCAGTGGAATGGGGGAGGTCCACTCCAGAAAGGGCTAGTCTAGAGTACTGTGGAAGCCTAATTTCTGGTGGTTATTATAGTCTCCTGTCACTGTAAGTAGTTTTGGTAGTAAAATATCCTACCTTATTCTCAGAAAGAAAAACTCTTACAGATTACTATAATGTAAATGGAACAATGTAACAAATACTAAGGCTTCTAACTCAGATAGGAAGACTTCCTCACGCTTCGTATATGAAGAATACATTCTTTTAGCTTGAGGAAAATACATATTTTGGCAGAGATTTCAACAAGTAGTAACTATGCATCGATTCAATGCTTGATACAAGAATTTCTGTTTTCCTATAATACTCAAGCCTTAGAACACTGCCATATTACCTGGAAAAGTAAAATAACTTCTTTTTTACAGGCAGTATGAACTTTACAACTATTCCTCTGTTCAAATGCCACTTGGCTATTTGGGGAGCAATTCTGCCTTAAAACTAGAGAACTTCATTACTGACCAGCAATATGCTCTGCATATGGCAAAAATATCTTAGATAAGACTCAGAACGTAGGCTATGCAGTAATGTAGGCTATACAGTTTCTGGAATAAGACCCTTCATTTTACATAAACATTCACACTATTAAGAGCTGATATTTAATTTGAGATATATATGAGATTTTTTTTGAGCCAATTGAAATGGGAGATACTTGAGAGATTGAATCCACAGAAATTCAAAGAACATTTTCCATGCAGGATTTTAATCTAATAGCTTTTCCTAATACAGTCTTTACCACTGGTTATGTGTTACAAATATTCACCATAACAATATAGATATATACTATTTTTCCAGTGAATATCAGTTCTTTAGGTATTCTATCCAGATCTTCCAGAACATCTTGCTCATTCTGAATAACAACATCCATGAACTTGCTGATCTCATTAGAGCAGTATCTGGTTTAAGATTTTATTCTATCCTTATGTTAAAAAAATAGTTCTAAAAATGTATGGATTATTCCACCATTGAAGAACTATAGAAATTATTATGTGATATGATGGCATTAACTATCCTACTGCACAGAACCATTTTAGTTATGTCATATCCACAGATAAATAGTAGGTGTTATAAAATCAGGTTTATCAAAGTAATGAGTTCAAATGAAAGGAACTCTCCCCATATTTTAGAGGTCTACATAAAATTTATCAAATAAAGTCATCATTTTGCAGAAAAAGAGTAAAGAAACAATAATTAAATGGGGGCAAAAGGGTTGCAAACATTTGTTAAATGTAAGTGAAGAAATGTGATCTTATCCAGATGGGCAATTGAAACCCTCAAAAGAGATCTGAGTAGCTCAAGTATCAATTAACATATAAGGAATAGCAGTCTTAAAATGGATTGAGGTGTAGAAGAGGGATTTCAAATAAAGTTAGAGCTATACTGTTTTTATCAGTAAAGCATATCGTATATGATAGTTTACAGAACCAGAGTGAACTGCTGTCACATGCAAGTCATAACCCACAATCTTTAACTTAACTGTATTCCTAGAATTTAGCCTGAGCATAAGGATTTTATAAGAACTGTAATGTTCAGTGTTATTTAATCACTCCCTGAAGATGTTTAATACCTAATAAATATGTCAAGAGGCATTTTTAATTTCCTGGCACTTTGCTAGCCTTCTAGTCTAGGAATAACAATAAACCAATAAAATTAGACATTGGAAGGAAAATCTGAAGTGCCAACTGTGCTAGAAAAGGTCACTATATTCTTAAATCAAGCTGCCACTTTGTGTAACAAATCTAAACAAATAAAAGAAGAGGGTAGGTTGTTAAATAAAGCTTTATATTACAGTTCCTAAAGATATAATACATTCAGATTTACTGAGATGACCATTGTTATTTAAAATAACAGCTGATTATTAAAGAACATAATTATTGGAGTTTTAATGACTGTATATTTAATCTTTATGTTTTTAAAACAATGGTTAAACCTTAGTAAGTGTGCATTAATAATCAGCAGTTACTTAGGAGCACACTATAGAAATTCTAATCCTGCATACATTGCATATGATCCATCAACCAATTAGCATCAGTTGACAATTCCTGTAGGATTTACTGGACCCTAATCTTTCAAAGTTCCATTCCGGTCAGGCCCACTATCTCCTGTGGTGTAGGTAACCACTGTGTATGGCCTAAAGAAGCAGCATACCAATTAGTATTGAAGATCACTGTTAGCACAAGAGTGTCTGGAAATCCTTCCTGGCTCTCAGCCCGCACCTCTGCAGTCACTGTTTTCCCAGGGCTCAGCTGAGACAAAGCAGCTGAGCCTCAGAGACGTGTGAAACCAAGCAACTAACCTTTCAGAGAGGGGCTGAGGCAGCTGGGTGGGCAGGGGCTGGAGGAAGCAAGAAAATAGATTGTTGTAATACAGAAGACAACGGATGCCCTTGCCGCTTCACACTTTTACATTTTAGATCTTCATTACAAATCAGTATCTGTGTGCTAACAGAAAGTAGAGACTAATTCTTGATCACAAGGGCTGCTTTATTACAACTTAAACATTCTAACACCATTATAATGTAACTTCTCATCACTAAAAGATATACTAACATAATAACTTTTTCATAATGAAATGCTTAGGGAAATGCTTCTTGAATGGTTCATTTTACAATCTGAGTCCAATAAAAATGGAAATAATTTCTAAACGGCCTATGCATATACACATGCCCACATTTGTGAGTGGGCAGTCATTCTACACTTAAAAAATCCAAGGATAGACATATGGTAATATAAAAAAAGGAGGGAGGGAAATAAGAGTTATGCATAGATCTTAGCCACCCCATAAGTCACCAGTCAAACAGCCAGTATTTCTGTTGTAACTTTTGTTTACTTTTCCTCCAATCCTATGTTTGCTTGTACCTACTGTTCTTATATCCCCTGGTAAAGTTGAAAATCCAGTCATGATGACTTCAAAGCTTCTATCAGCTTCAGCAGAGCCAAATTTGATCTTTATTCTGTAATGTAGGGTCACACATTGAGTTTAAAAAATGTATGGATCACTTCCTCACATGCTCACATCATGAATATGACCCAAAGCCTATTAGAGTAAAAGAGATTGTGTTGGTGGCCTGAATGCATTCAGATCAAACCAAACATTGTACACCATCTAAAATATTTTGGTTCTTTAAAGATCAACATATAGATGTCATTGTTGCATCACCAATTTTATATGAAAAATCTCTAATGTATTATTGTTTAGTCTTAAAATGAAATATTTTACATAAGATTCATTAGGAAAAATATCTGTACAGCGCCTGTCCTCCATTTTCAACATTTTCGGTAAAACAGATGGAGTGACCAGTATCAACAGGCAACATTTTAAAATGTGTATCATTCCATGCCAGAATGCTTTTTGCCACCCCTGGGGACACTATTTGTGTCTAGCAAGAACATTTCAGTCTGACAGCTCCTGATTTTTAACAGGGAGGGGAAAAAAAAGCCGAACTAATGGATATGAATGAACTTAAAAGCTAGTGAATTTATCAGTCACAGAAAACAACTGTATTTTAGGGAGAAAATAGAAGCAGTTTTGCAAACAGAAAAGAATGCCAATAGATCTTTTTTCAGACACTGATAACTACAAGCAGTTTTTCTTTGTATTCTGTCCTCATAGTACTATTGTCAGCATTGATTATTACATAAAATTCTTCATACACTGCACAGTACTACAAACAGGTCAAATATTGAAGTCCCAGTTCAGTTTTTAACTATGATAAAATGGTTTTTCATTCAATAGGAGGTTGTTTCAATAATGACTGAACAAAGTTGAATGAAACCTTAGGATTTGAACCAGATAATCCAATTATATTTACACAGTTTTTGCAGGCTAGTCTATTAGTGTTCAGCTAGGTAAGGGTTCATGACTGTGTTTGAAGGCTTATGTATTTTACTCCACAAGAAATTTGATATAACATTGCTTTGCTTAAGCAATGATCCAGCAGTTCTTTCTGTCGACTTTATATGAAGTGAGATGGGAAGTCTCAGATCTACTGCTCTTAAGAGTTCTTACCTATTTGTTTATTTTTCTAGGTGGCATCTGATCTTACTCGTAATCATACACAAATATTAAAAGAAAACAGTTATGAAAATTTGGAGAATATGTTGGATTTTTTTTATATCCCTGACTGTGCTAAAGATGCTTAAAATTTTCTCAAACTAGAGTTGACATAAAATATTTAATGATTCAACAACAAAAAACTTTAAAAATATACTTTTGTAAGATACAATAAATGTCAACCATTTAAATTTATAATTAGCTTAATTTTGAAATAAAATTAATTTCAAACCATAAAACTTGACATTTGCAACAAGACTGACAAAGGAAAGCATTCTAATAATTTTTACTGCTTATTTCCCTAGTTCTCTGAATTGACAGAAATCATGAAAAATGGTTGTAGCAAATCAGCATTGACATTGAAAAATATATGATATAAAATATCTCAGACTTCCTAGTATTCAATGATTTATTATCTCTACATGCTAAAAAATTCAACTCATGAGATTCTTTATCTACTTTTGTAAGGCGTGATTCTCAGTTACAGGAAGTATTTTCCAAATTCTTGTGAGGGAAAATGACTACTTTAACTTTTGTAATTTCTCCTTGTTTGAAAGTCAGTTAGTAAATTCAGTTCAAGTATTGTAATTTAAGTGGTTAAGATCATATATATGCAGATTAATTAGTTGACGCATGTTTTCCAGTTTATTACATTTATCAATAAATACTACATTTAGAAATCTGGTATTTATCTGAGCTCAAAAATGGTAACTTTATTTCTTTTTTGGAAAACAATTATGTCTTTATTTACTCTAATTCCCTTTCTGTGCTTCACAGATTATACTCTCTTTTCCTAGGCCTTCAGTTTCCTAGCTGCAGTGAATTTTACAAAGCATAGTCCTAATTTATGTAACAGTCCTGTCTAGCTATTTTTCGTCTGTGGCTGCCAGAGCTCAGAGAATACTCTTAAATGAAACATTTACTACTAGCTGAACACAGTTTTAATTTTCTGAACTTGTCTGTTTTCTTCTCCTATGTACATGATCTTCCTAGCTACCTTTGGCATTGCAGATACAACACTGGGTCTCCCTAAACATGCTCTTTAAGTGTGACAAACAGCCAACTTTGGGGAAGGACTTTCCAATTAATATGCAAATGAATTCAGAAAGCACAGCTGAGTATGCCTAGGTGGTTATTGAAGAAAACTTATCTTTTCATCACTAAAAAGAAGAGAAATCCTGCATACGGCAGCTGAAAGTGATCAGTCACTGACATGGTGCCAGACAAGTATCAATGACTAAAAGACAGACACTGGGGTTACGATCTAACCATCTCCTACAACTGCGAAAAAGACAATGAATCTGTGCATAACTTATACAAAGCTGGTCTGAATAGGGTAGGACTTTTCTTCTGATCATGTTGTAAACTTCTAATCTCTCTTAAAATCTTCCTGGGGGGTGAGGAAGGAGGGGCTGAGAGGTCTAGGCAGGCCCCAAATTCACAGCACGACTGTAATGACCTTGCTCTTGAATGATTTATCTCAAGTTTGGTATATCCAACTGCTTTTCTCACCAGTCATTCCCTCATTCTGAATTCTGTATCTAAAAATCCTAAATATGCTCCGAGTAAAAAGAACCACTCTACGTATGATCGCAGTACTCTGTTGGTCTCTTTTTTTCCCTTCAGGGTGAGCTGAAGTGCTACTATCTTCCTCTAAAAGCCAATGTAAGAGGAATGCTGTGTTGCAAGTGAATAACCAGAGGTAGCGATATAATAAGATAAAAACAAATTGAGAAAAATCTGAGTAAATTTATCAGAAAAAAAAGAAGAACATAGAATGGATAAATAACAAGATAGATGAACAGTATAAAATTATTTCTATTCTTCCAATGGATATATTACTTAATGCATTAACTCAATTTGTATTCTTTCCGTGTTCAACCTCTCTAATCCTAAATTTTTGCTTTTCTCACACATTTTTAGAAAGAACATTTATTTTTCTATTGCCTCAAAATACCACTAGACATGCAGTCTAGCATTTGTTTTTAAAGTCAGACTCCCATAGGCTAGATGCAGTTTGTTTCATTGCTGTTGAATGAGTTCTTTGGTACAACAATAGTCTCACTGAGATTTGTGAGGCTTCATGCTGGGGAGAAAAGATGGGAAGAGACAGACACACACAGACACAGTCTGTGTATAAATAAGAACAGCACTATACATTTCCAAGGTATAATAACGACCAGAAATCACTGAGCACATTGTGTTATCTGGAAGGGTTAGAATGTCAATTTTCTTATCAAATAAGCTGGGTTTCATGGCGAAAGGCTTACTGTTCCTGTTATCTATGGGCTACTGGTCAGTAAGAGATAATCGGCCATCTCCAGAAGTCACACCTGGCAAACGTTACTGTCAGGATTTTCAATGTATCCTCAGGCATAAGCCTGACCCTTACTGTTGAACTCATTAATCTAAATGTGTCTGAGAAGCAGCACTGCAAACAGTACAAGCTGAGATTCAGATTAAGGAAAATATTAGTCACTTTCACTTATTTGTGAAATCGAATTGAAGTATGTGGTAATTAACGGCCAGTAAGACAGCCCTGATTAACTCTTGCTTTTAGGCCTGGGTCTTATCACCTTTCTCACTGTTAGGTGAACTTTGCAAGCTTTAAAGGTTTCCCAAATCTATCACACAAAACTTTGCATTTGCAAGAATTACAGAATTAGGTGTTTGTGGATGTTATTCTCCCTCTAATTTTAAAACCATGTTTGTCCATCTGCTGTGCTTAAATAAAAAATATAAAAGCAAGAGGTATATATTCAGAAGCATTCAGTATGTTAGATGAATGAACAGCTTCTCAACTGTGGCTCACAGAAACTGGGAGGCCTACAAGCAGTTTTTGTATTGTATTTTTTCAAATTGTCTCTCTTCCTTTAATATTTTTCATTCTTTATCTCATATTTTTCCAAAAGTACTAGACTTCTATTCTATAAAGTTATTTTTTCTCCTCTTCCATGGAAAAGATAGCATTATGTGAAATGTTTTAAATTTGAGAGGGATTAGGATTTTCAGAGTTGAAGAGATTTTGAAATAAAATAAATGAAATTATTAAGATCACAAATTTAAGATTTGCAATCTTAAAAGAATTTCTTTCATTTAAACAATAGCAACAACAAATCTATAAATGGAAAATTTGTCATGCCATTTAAAATTAAAAATGCATTATGCATTTGTTGTAACATCAAAATATAACAGTTACGTATTTTAAAAGATACCATTTTTTTTTCCTCTTTGACCTATTCTGTAGGTCATTGTTTCAATGATCCCGTTTTAGTTATATTCAACACCAGGAAATGAAATTCTATGCTTTTATGCCATTTGTTTGCTATACTATTTGCAAATAGTGTTTGTTCTCTCTTATTTAGTGTTAACTTAATACTCAGCAAGCAAAATTCTCCAAGAACCAGTTATCACATTTTGTATCTGGAGAAAATGCTTTTGTTGTAATTCATAGAGAGATCTTTTTTTTTTTTTTCCTGTTAATTCTTCTTTTATTGTAGGACAGTAATATATTTCAAACCTAGGGTACAGCATTCCCTAAAAACACATTTTTAACAAGCATTCTACATCTAAAAAGCAATATTGTGTTTTATCACCATGTGAGAATCTGCATTAGAGACTTAATTCAGCTGTTCACAGATAGGTCAAAGGCAGCAGGAAATGCAATGTATAATATAATTTAGGAGTTGGGAAGCAGAGTGGTGATTGCTGAATTGAGATAAAGCAGGAAACCTCTTTTCCCCTTTCACCTTTTTTTGTAACTGAACACAAGGAAATTAAATACAAAAGAGGTATATATATTAATTTAACACTGAGTTGTTTAACATACAATACTAAGGTTCTTCTACTGATGGCAAGTAGCCTTAGCACAAATACATTTTGAGTTTTGATTAAAATTTTTAGTAATAACACATATTTTGTGATGCTAATGTAACATAATATATCCATTTCTTGTTTTTTTTTTTTTTGGTTTATTTGTTTGATAGATTTTGTTTGTTTGTTCACTTGTTTGTTTTGCTTCCATCTTGTACCATCCTGTGGGACAGTTGTAAGGCAGGTATCTTTTTATGTTTTATCCAGAAAAAAAAGAAAAAAAAACTATTAACAGACTGATGCTTTCTTATACATGGAGATTTTGAATGTATTCTCCAATTGCATGGAATTAAAGCCATCAGGATCAAGAAATACTGAATCTGCTGTATATTTTCGATACTGTAGCAAATCCAAATTTAAATCACTTTAGTGCTTGAGCAACTACTGCCTTAACATGCTACAGAGCTTGGTGTTTTTATCGTTCTGTTTTCAGTGATTGGGTAGGGAACAAAGAGGAAGGAAGATATGGAGGAGAAACTCTACTGAGTTGCAGAAGCATTTGGCTTTTGTGACATCCATAACGATGCAACATTCATATCATAACGATGATATGAAGACTGGAAAATAAGTACAAAGATAACTGGAATAAATATTCCAAACCGTAAATATGTTTTGTCATGATTTTGAAAAGAGCACAATGCACAGAAATCATTAGATTGAATATGAATACCATGTGCTAAGTTACAGTATTGACTACTAACAAAACCAGGAAATATTACTAAATTCTACTAAAATGATTACTAAATTCTTGGCTATATAATCATTATGTAACTACTGGAAAAAGATGACCGATGATGTCAGCTGAAAAGAAAAGCCATATCAAAGCAAAATTTTTCTTCATTTAGGAATATAGAATACCCCTGGAAATGAAAACAAAGTACATCCCTCTAGGTCATAGAGACATTTACAGCACTTTTATATAACACTGTTTTTTATGTCTTTCACTGTAGACTCTTGAGAGATGACAGTCACTCCCATGGCAGACTCCTAATCCTTTCTGTCTCCCAGTGTTTTGAGCTTTTTGCGCTAAATCTTTGTGTTAAGCGGCGAAGTCTCTCTCTCTCTCTCCAGGTGGTGCTGCCAGTCACTTCGCAGACTTGAAGGCTCCCACCGTGCTTCTGGTAGTATTTTCTTAATGCGCATGTAGTCCCCTCTTATCTATCACACTGAGACAACGTCTACAGTAAGAATTAATGTGGACCATTAAGAGTGGATCTGTAGAGCAGAACAGTTGGTGCCAAGGACCTGACAACCACACCATATGCAATATGGAGTGTTTTTACTCGGAATGGCTCCCATCTGGTCCCCTGGCCCAAATACCTGTTTGCAGCCGCAGGGTGCAGGGTGAGCTCTGGAGCATGTATTCTACTATAGTTTGTTTTGGAAGGAATCCCATTTCAGCACCTTGATATCACTTGCATGAAAGTGGAAACAAACAGAAGAATTACTTAAAAAATAAACCCTGGACACAAGTTAAAATGTTAATGATACCTAAATATGCCAGGGAATTTAGATCTTCAGTGTTTACACTGAAAATTGCTTCTTTTATTCTGAAGAATTTGGCTTATCCAAGACATAAAAATCCAAGATATGTAAACCTGAACTGCATCATTTATCGAGATCTATGAATGGCTTCCCTTTGATACAGTAATTTCCCTACAGAAAGTTCTTCAACAACCAGTAGTAGTTTTTTGGGGGCGCATTTGTTTAAACTTTGTCCAAAAAAACTATTACAGTAGACCTTAGCCTCAAAGTTTGTTTTGTTTTGTTTCTGTTTTTTGTTTTTGTTTTTTTTCACAAAGCCAGCTAATATTAATTATAAAGTACTTCCAGTAAAAGTGCCTAATGATAATCATTATTCAGTAACTACAATATAAAATAGTTCTGGCTACTAATCTGAAAGTATCTGCATCTCAGTATTTCACTTGCAAAAGAAATTTATCACCTTGTTCTTCTTGCCAGAAGGACTAATTAATATCGCATCTTTCGAATTTCTCTGGATAAAACTGTCATCGGAGGACCTAGTATGGTATCAGCATGCTTTAAAACAAGTTTATAATAGAGATTAGTACCTCTTGTGTAATACTGTATACACTGCATTTTGTTACACTTATTATACAAATTGAAATGAATAACAATAAGCAATTTAACATTTCATGAATATGTTTTAGTATTCTCCAACAGTAACTAATATGCTAACCAACCTTACCGAAAGGCATACAGATGTGGAAGGAGTCTACCTAGGGACATTAATTATCACCTTGTCAAATTCAAATTATTGTCTTGCGAGTTCATTTCCATAAAGTATCCCTTTTGCTGTTGGATGATTTAACATGTGTCTGCTTTTTCTTATCTTATTTGTATCTATCTGGAGGCTCTAAACCTTTCAAAGTAGGCTAGCTCTTTGTCAGATCATGATGTTTACTATAACTGATTTTGTCAAATACATTTTTACAAACACTTAATTTCACCAAAGAGGGCTCTGTAAAATGTGGAAAGGAACTGGCATGCACCACCAAAAAGGTTACATAAATCAGACTAAGACTTCAACTATTTCTAAACAGAAACAGCTTAAGGTGAAGAATCAAAGAAGCTTAGGAATGATTTACCTGACAAAATTCTGGAGACAGTTGTTCTTGGCTGATAAATCATTTCAGATTTCAAGAAGCCTGGAGTAATTCCAGCCACAGGAATTGGGTGGACTTGATTTTCTGTGATGGCCTCCATCAGGTAATAGGGGGGAAATTGCTGTATAAATGCTAATATGAGTGTTTCTTTAACCTCTTTAAAGACAAAGCAGCAGCCATGAAAATAAAGGAAGAGAGCAGATAAATGTCTTACTGGATAAGTGTTACATCCTGCATAACTGCAAGCTTATCACAGGTTTTACAGCTGGTAAAAGATCAGCTGTATGGTAAATATAAGTAAGTGCAATGCTTTGGATTTGGTGGTAAAAACAGAATGAATCAGTTCACCAATTTCCTATTAAATAATAATAAAAAATGCTCTATGTCACCATAAGAGCCATTAGCCTGCATATGAAGTCTATTAAGTTTGAAAAAGTTTAAACAGTACTTCAGAAACAAAAAATACGTTACATGTGTATATCAGAGAGGTTAAGTTTGTCTCAAAGACCCTACAGCTTCAAGAGCTCCAACTTTGAAATGCAGTGGAGACAGAGGCAGAGTAGGTGCCTAGTGGATACATTGAGGGGAAACATGAGGAAGATGAAGGCTGGAAGCTGATAACTTCCTGTAGCAGAGGAAGACTTGTGCTCCTCCTGAAGGCTTGCAGCTACTGAACATGTTCACTGCCCTCCCAACCGAGGAGGAGTCGGATGCGCGTTCCAGTACAACATATCTGGATGCCTTTTGGAAATGCCTGTACATAAATACATGCATCTTGGAAAAAAGAACATCTGAGAGATCTGTATGCAGCAGTAGGGCTACAGTCTTATTGAGATCACAGAGGCATGATAGGATATCTCAAATTATTGGAATGCTCTAGTATATGGATACAGGCTCTTTATGAAGGTCAGGCCATGAAGGTGAGGAGGTAGAGTCTCTGTTTATGTAAAAGAAGGAAGTTTACATAAAGCTGGAAGTATGCAATAGGTGACTCTTGGGGATGGATGACAGCCTGATTGAAAGTTTATAGGTAAGGATTAAGGGACAGACTAATAGGGCTAATATTGCTGTAGATATTTGCTACAGGACACTTGACCAGGAAGAAGTTCTAGATGAAGCCTTCTATGAGCATTGGGAAGTAGCCTTATCTTTGCAGGCTCTGACCTTCATTGAGTACTTAAACACCCCAATATCTGCTGGAGTGTTCAGAAGATTACAAAGAATAATGATCTTCCTGTGTTTCAGTTTGTGCCTATTGCTTCTCATTCACTGCACACTACTGAAAAGAGTCTGTCCCCATCCTCTCTGCACCTTCCTGTTGGATATTTATATGCACTGATGAAATTCTCCCTCCATTTTCTCCAGGTAGAACAGGTCCAGCTCTCAGCCTTTTCTCATGGGAGAGATGCTTTAGTCCCCACAATCAACTTAATGGCTCTTTGATGGATTCATGCAGTAGCTTCATGACTCTCTTGTTCTGAGCACAACACAGCAGGGTTCAAGTAATCCAGAAGGTTAGTGTGTCCAAAAGATCAATACTGGGCCCAGTCTTGTACAACTTATTCATCAATGACATCAATGAAGGGAGGGAGTGCACCCTCAGGAAGTTTACTGATGATACAAAACTGGGAGGAGTGGCTAATATACCAGAAGCCTCTGCTGCCATTCAGACAAACCTCAATAAGCTGGAGAAATGGACAGAGAGGAACCTCATGAATTCAATAAAGGTATGTGCACAGTCCTGCACCTGAGAAGGAATGACACCTTGCACCAGAACGGGCTGAGGACTGACCTGCTGAAAAACATCTCTGCAGAGAAGGGCTTGCAAGTTCTGGTGGGCAACAAGCTGATCTCAAGCCAGCAATGTGCCTCTGTGGCCAAGAAAACCAATGGTATCCAGGACTCCATGAGGAAGAGTTGCCAGTAAGTTGAGGAAGGTGAACATTTCCCTCTACTCAGTCCTGGTGAGGCCACACCTGGAGTGTAGGGACCAGTACTCAGCTCCCTGTGCTTGGCAAGTAGAGGATGGAAGAAAAACATCTTCCTCAATGCAAATTTGACTTCTGTTTATTATTATTTTCATCATTGTTCCTTTGTACTCTTACTTGAAAGTGTGTTAAAGGCCCCCAATACTGTTTCAGGTGCATCAACATAAACTATAAGAAAATCACCATTGAGAGTTTACTCCTTGTATTGATTTCAATAGAACAGATCAATAGTTGTGATCAAAGAGTACATAAGAGGTAAATATATATATTTAATATTTATAACTTTTATACATATTACAAGTGTGTATGTATGCATGTGCATGTCTGAACTTATATTAACATACACACACATAGATATATATTAATTATTCATTAGATGCTAGCTAGCTGCTATGTTTCCAAAAATGTTTTCTAATCATAATCAGTGAGGATTACTGATTACTACACTGAGAAGTTTATATAGTTTTCTAAAATCATACTCACTGCCTATCAAGCCTTCATAATAATAATGATGTTAAGAAAGTGCTATAGAACAAAATGCAACCAGAAACAAAATGTGAAATGTGATTTGTAGTAATTGCCTTTCAAACTCTTATGTCAATAGAACTGTAACTCAGAACATAAGAAAGAAAATACTAATAATTTAGGGCTAAATTCTATTTTTAACATTATACATACACCAGTGAAATGAATCAAGTTTCAAAGGTGTAAAGCTGAATATGATGTGAAGTTATTTCCCTGCACTTACCAACCGGTTATATGAGCAGAACAGAGGGACATCTATTTTTAATGCTCTGATTTTCCTAATTTTACTACCAAAGCACTACATTCTCTTATGAAATGAGAAACTTTTTAAAATGGTAGCCTTCAGCAACAAAATACATCCCTTTACAGGTTTCTGAAAAGCAACTCTAAGCACATACTTCAATAGATTCTACTGAAATCCTTGTAATGTAGTCATCATTTCCAATGGCACAAATGTTTATTTAATATGAAATGCCAGGAAAACCATTTTTATACGGTAGCATATGTAGAGTAACTTGCATTTTAAAGAGTAGTTAAATACAAATTTCAAAATATATAATGCATTGAAAAATGACTGTGAGCCAATAATGTAATTCAGATTCTGTGATCATACAGAAATGATTATAACATAGTGAGGAATGCAGCATCCACTTCACACTGGTGCTCAAATAAATGTCCAAGCAAAACTGATTTTGCAGCTTTGATCCCAATGTGAGCACCTATTTAAAATTATGTCATTAATGAATAAAGGAAAAGGAGCAATTGAAATAGCTGACAGGGCGGTCACATAATTATTTTATGGAAAATCACAGAAAAAAAAGGTTAAACAACACAGAACCTGGTCCCCCCAAATAATACATTTTCCCCCCAAAATGTAGTATTTATTTCATCTCAGTAATTCATTTGCCATTTGGAGAAAATAATCCTTTATTTGAGACATAGAGTGACTTTTTACCATTCATTCTACTAAATTTCCAGCAAGGTCAGCATGGTAGTGTCATACACAAAAATGACTGTATTACATGGATTCTCCTTTAAGACACTTCTTTTACCTGTTTGAATGCTAGTTTTCCTTTATATCTGCTGTACTCACGCTGAGGTAAAAAAAAAAAAGTTTTAGAAACCAGGCTGCTTTGATATTGAATATAGTCAAACTGGTCCTAGAAAAATGAGCATTAAAAATAAAGAAGAAGACAAAACAAAATATAAACCATACATTTACATTGTTTAAGCCTAACAGATATTTATTATAAGCCACAATACTTTTTACTAATAATTATTTATTAATAAATCCAGGAATAGAAATTTTAGGTATATTAATCAACTGGGACTGCATGCATAAATGCAAAAAATAACTTTTTTCAAATGCTACAGCAAGCAGTATTCTTAGAGAATACAGTGGAGATATAGGGATATAATGCTTAATCTATACTCAAACTATCCATAAGGAAAAGTTTTGACCCCCATTTACTTCTTTCCTTGGTGTGAAAAGGGAACCATTGATTTCTGCCAACTGACAAGCAGTCAAGCATACAAAACAAGAAGCAGACCTACTCATACAGTAATTCCTGTTAATTCTCTCCCCAAGGCTTATTCCATAAGGGAAATATTGATTTAAATATCTATTTAGGTAGATTTTCCAAAACGATACCTTTCTAATAATGTTTTTTTCTTTCCAGAATACTTAGGATAAGATACCAGAAACAAACGCTGCATTAAACTTAATGCAACAAAATACTTCTGAAAAAAAGTGATTTTGCAGCAAAAATCTTTTTGGGTTTCCCAGGGATTCTCACTTATATTCCGGGAATGGAAGAGGATGTTGGTTGGTTGCTTGCTTCATATCATTTATGATAAAAGTGTCCTGGAAAATTGCTTAGTCAGAGTTTGTTGAGATCGATTAAGTGCAATGAAAGCTTAACCTGTTATTTAACAGCAATATGTCTCTCTGAAAAAAAAAATCATCTTTAAGAAATTATTTTGGTAGATAAAAAGAACAGGAAAAAAAGAGAAAAATTAAGAATGTGAAGATGTCATCATTATTTTGGATGGAAATAATGAAGCCCAGATCTCAGTTCTATTCCTAACATGATTAGTATCACCTACTAAGACATTTAAGTCCTTTCTAAAAATCAAGCTGAAAGGGTTTTGCCCCATCACCAGCATATTCCTTGACTCCCTGGAATTAATCAGACAATGCACTGTACATTCACAGCTTTTGCTACTCTCAGTGCACCAGATTAAGTGATTAGGCCATTTCAACAGGCTCTTCCTCTCTGTCACATGAACCAGCTGTGTTGTTGCCTAGCTGTGATGTTGTTTCTGACTTCTGCTGAGGCTACATACAGAAGATATATTCTCTGTTCACTAGATATTGGTAACGCTTTCTTCATCCTTGGAAGCTGGATATGGAATTAAAGTAAATAAATGAAATTCTGATAATCTCCACAAGTATAGTATATAAGCAGTTAGGTATTCATCTCAACTAACTTTATGACTTTTACAGGCTTTTCGTAACATGTATTTCTCATTAGCGAGATTTTTTTTTTCCCAAAACCCTTCCTGGAGAACTAGGGGAACCCATCCCTCCTTTATAATAAGGTAACTAATCTATGTCTTTTTTGCAAACAGTCTATTAAAATCTTTATAAGGCAGCAGTGTGCCCTTGTGACAAAGAAGGCCAGTGGGATTCTAGGGTGCATTAAGAGCATCTCCCGCAGGTCAAGGGAGGTGATTCTGCCCCTCTACTCAGTCCTGGTGAGGCCACATCTGGAGCACTGTGTCCAGTTCTGGGCCCCCCAGTATAAGAGGGATGTGGAGCTGCTGGAGAGAGTCCAGCGCAGGGCTACACCTCTTTTCAGTGGTGGCTAATGATAGGACAAGAGTAAATGGCCACAAACTGAAGCACCAAAAGTTCCACAGGAACTTAAGGAAAAATTTCTTGACAGTGAGGATGGCAGAGCATTGAACAGGTTGCCAAGAGATATTGTGGAATCTCCCCTCTGGAGATCTTCAAAACCTGCTTGGACGCAGTCCTGTGTAACATGCTCTAGGTGACCCTGTGTGTGCAGGAGGACTGGACTAGATCTCTAGAGGTCCCTTCCAACCTTTATGATTCTGTGATTCTGTGATTTTTTTTCCATCATTTACAGCTTTTGCTCATTTTAAGAGTAAAATGTATACTTTTGTTTGCTTTTTTGTTTGCTCGCTTGCTTGCTTGTTTTAGGAATTAGGAAGAGAAAGGAGAGGGAATAATTTGCCTTGCAACTATAATTCTATGGACATACTGTATCTCAGAAAAGTTTTAATTCTGTTAGTCTTTCTTACTGTGCTATTTCTTCCCCCTTTCCTCTTCCCTCTGCCCCCCCCAAAAAAAAAGAAAAAAAAATTGCAATCAATACTGTGCAAAAACCCTTTTTTATAGGCTTTATAGGCTGACCCAGAACAATCAACATACTAATTTTGCAGCTTCTTCCAGGGAGAATTTCATATATTGAGATGAAAATGAAGTAAAAGAAGTAACTTCAAATTAGGTTAACTGAAGGTTATCTTTAGTTCCAAATATCTACTTCCCTCCTTCACTGTAAAGAAAAAGGAAAAAAGGAAAGGAAGAAAAGGAAAAAAAGACTTCACCCTCTTCCCGAACATCAATGATATTATTTATTTTTAGACTGGGCCTTGATATTTCTTTGCAATTTGTTAATCCTATAATTGTATTTTATTTTTTTTTATTTTGGGGGGAAATTTATCAATTTCAAATGAATAAAAATAAAATTTTACCAAAATTGGTAAAATTTTGGCTGTTCCAAAATTGCTCAAAAAATAAAATGCAAGAATAATATATTTTACTACACATCAATATTATGTATAGCACTAATTGTTACAAAAATAACAGTTATAAATCACTAAAGAAAAGAATCAGTCCTGGAGACTTACAGATAGTTATGCCAAGAGGTTATTTTTCATGTTAAAAAACCTTATGCTTTACACTTCAAGTCTAGTAACGAACTAACTACTAGTAAACTAGTAACCAACTAATGTGTTGAGATGACTATTCCTCTGTGACAAATGTGAAATGTTTTTAATTAAGTAGTTGGGCAAGTTTAAGAAAACCTCCTGGGCAAGTAGGTTTGATGTCAAAGGAGAGATCTCTCTTCCTTTGCCACTCTACAAGGCAAAGCCAGAATTAGTAAAATCAGTGGCAAAGGAAAAAATCTTTAATTTGCAGCAATGTGCTTACTCCTTGTAGTAAAAGCCATGTGGTAATGATAGAATAGATGTTTTTAAAAATATGGACAGAGATCAATCCTAAAGGTGATGAAATAAGTATTGTCAACAATGTTAATAATCCCAAATTATATGAAATACATATATATTATTTTTAAGGAAAAATACATATATGTGGTGCATTATAATCTTTTTCTTTTCTTTTTCCTTTTTTTTCTCCCTTTTTTCCCTTTTAATTGGTATTCTAGCTCTAGGAAAAGAACTTATACACCGGTTACCATTTTGCCTGCCTAGCATTATGTAAAATACTAATTTTTAAGTGAAAGAGAAGTTTAGATCAGTGCCATTCACTGAGGGAGTGCTCTAGAGTAGACTTAGTCACTTTGGGTTATATCCAGAGGCCGCCTCTGACATTTAGCCCCCAGCCCCCAGGGACATCAGCTTGCTTATGATGTGGTGGCACGCAACAGGGACACACACTATGGGGTCACATGCAATGAGTTTAATGGTGCTTTTCTGATGGCAGTAAAGAACATATTGGGGCAGATACGCAAGCTGAGCTGAATCTGCACCTTTTGCCCTTTTCGGACATCGGTGTAAAATAAATAAAAAAAAAAAAAAAAAAGGAAAGGAAAGGAAAGGAAAGGAAGAGAGGAGGGGAAGTGGGGAAAGGGGGAAGCAAGTGAGCTCTGTTTTACCACCCATTCATTTCTCTGCATTCAATCATCCTGATGCAGTAACTAGCTCAGCCCCAGGCTCCCCTTATGCGCACAAAAGAAAAGCAATCCCATTCAGGAGGAGACCATGAGTTATTGATCTCATGCTGAATGTTACGTTCGGTTCAGCAGCACTGTCAGCTCCCTCACACGGAAAGCTTATGTTTCCCACCAATTCTATTGAATGATGCTCAGCTTTTTGAAAGTGAAGTGTTGGGGGCGAGGGGTCAAGGGCAGAGGCATCTCAGCTTTCTTCCTGGGACTTCAGGACACATTCTGGGTCACGATGAAGGGTAAGCCTGCCAGGCATTAATTGTACAGGCTCTGTAGATCTTGTTCACTAGGAGGGCAGGGAGTTCATGGTTGCTTCACTTTCTAATTCAGTCGTCAGAAAATGAGCCATAAAGCCATCATTTGTTAATGTACATTAGATTTATTTTGCCCATTCAGATTAACGAACAAAGTTTTTTGCTAGCACACTTCATGGTTCATCTATTTAGCTTAATGTCCTCATTTGCAGAAATATGCAGAGATTTGTTTTTAATCACTGAAGAGATTAAAGTCAAAACTTAAATTAAAAGTTTCATAGTTTTTATAATCTGTTTCACTCTCAAAAATACCTACAACCCTTCTTTACACATGCTGACAATTATATATAGTACTACTCTACATATAAACACTCTGTAGTCTCTATAAAACATTGTAACTACTTGACAGATAGCAACAGGGATTTTTCAGTTATTTATCATTAGCATAACCCATAATCAAAACATTCAGGCCGTATCAAGTCCATAGTGAGTCTTACTCAGAAGTTAAGAAATGAAATTGTTGGTCATTATGTCTCACTGAGTTTTATCCATTCCAGAAAACTAATCAGGATACAATAACATTTTTTCATAAATTGCAAAGTAACCACCTGAATTTGTTTTGCTTTCACAAATATAAATCAGATTACTATAAACCCTCTGTTCTTATGTAAGAACTATTATTCATAAGTGAAGGGCCGAATAGACCTCTAAAGAAAGACATGGATGAATGCAAACATTTCTGAAATGATTAGAGAACTAAAATGAACTCACAAAACACCAAAGAACAAAGCAGTGAAAGTAGGAGTGCACATTTAACTGCGGCCTTAAACTGAGGCACTTACTTGTGAGAACAATCTTACAATCTTACCATCTTTCCCTCAGTACAAATTCATTTTGTCTGAGTCCTGACTACTGTAATTTTGTCATTCCTCAATCATGTTGATAGTCACATACAATAATATAATGTGATTAATTTTCATCATAAATTTAGTCTTTGTGAAGTTAAAGCACCCTGAATCTTACCAATGTGCTTATTCACAAAAATTCTCTGAATATACAATAACCCATTCAATTTTTTGCTTGACCTTAGAGTATTAACTCTTTCCACTGAATATTATTGATTAACTATTGTCTATATTTGTTTGTTCTTAAAAATTATATGAGTTATTGTTGTCCATGGTTAGATAACTAAAGCTTTGCAAATAGGAAAATGAATGCTTAAGAAGTTTTTCTGAAGCAAAACTCTTATAATGTAAGTATCAGAATGAATTCTACATAAACACATATACATACATATACATACATACATATACACAGATGCATAAATGTTGTATACAGACAGAGGAGGGAGGGGCACACCACCACCAAATAGAGTAAACTAAATACACTAATTTCCTAAAGAAATTTATAATGAAGACTCCTAATAATTTACCTATATTTTTCCTTAGGTGGAAATTTCTCTATCAGTTTCCCCCAGTGAATCGCAGAAAAATAGTAGGAAAAAAAAGCTTTTCCCAGGTTCACACTGAAATGCTTTTTCCGAATATCTAATACGGGAATCTCCAGATTTTAATTATAACTACATTTTTAAATTATTTTAAGTGACAATTCTGTTGCTCTCTCTTTGCTCTCACACTAATTCTTCATGTTTATTTCAAAACTGTGTTTGTGTTTGTGAAACCCAGAATTTCTAGTTCTCTTTTGTATATGTACCCTCAAACTCGGAATAAAAGTTGATATTAAGTTGATATTAAAACAAAATAACCCTTTCATTTATATTTACAGGAATTGATTGTCCAAAGATTTTTAATGAGCTTATTTCCTCTCTTAGATAAATACAAACAATTGTTTTCCTTTTAATGATTTCCTGAGAGACAGACATTTCAGGTGACAAAACAAAACACCTATATTGCAGCTGTTTCAGTACTCAATATTTTTCAATAAATGCAGAGTAAGAAATACAAGCCAAATATGTATTCAGATAACATTATTCATTATTGGTCATTAATCAATACAACATCAACTACAATGAATTTTTTTCTTGTAGATTATTGGTCACTTGCCACGAAAATGAAATATTAAGTATAAGTCTACTTGATTTGCTTCTCTCACATCAATCCTTGTATCATAACCACAATCATTATGATTATCATATGCCTATACTGTAGTCATGTCTAGAATGACATGTGAATACCATATCACATACAGTCACATATAGAATGATATCTGGATACCATATCAAATAGTTCTCTTTATCATATAACTCATAATTTCTTCATTTGCAGCTAAGGTTCACAACTCATCTCTGTCCACCTAGTCTCTTGACTGTACTAACTATATCAATTTATGTGAGAACACATCAGAAGAGTGATATGATCATTAGTTTATGTGCAATATGTAAAAAACTTTTTTTTTTCTAAAATAATGGGTAATTTTATGTTCAATTTGTAAAAAATTCTTTTTTTCTTTTTCCACAATAGTCTGTCAAATTTTCAGTCTAATCTCAGTACATAATTTAGACTTTATTTCATTGAAATTTTAGTTAATAAGTTCTGGGACAACTTTTGTTGTCTATAACACTTATTTTGTCTATAATAGGTACCTAATTTCCCTATTCAATCTAGAATTGAATTTAAAATGTAACATAGTCTAATTGTATGCAATGAGATGAGATCAGCAAACAGTGGAGAAACAGAAGGCAATATTTCATGTTAGTATGAAAAAAGTAAAATGGATGTGGGTCATCCAGACTGCACCCTGGCAGTGGGATTGCATTATTCTAAATAAGCAATTAATTTCATTCTTATTCCTTTCTGTATCTGAGCCAGAACTCTGATTATCAGGACAAAAAGTCAGTAATTTTATTACCCACTGACTTTCCTCTTGACCACATTGATGATTCTAATTATAGAATAAATATTTTGTTTTCTTCTCCAAAACACAGTTGCTGTTTAGAGGTTTTTGAAATTTCAATCATCATTTGTATAAACAATTTTTGCTTGAGTTGCCTGTAGGCTTGTGCCCTCCTAACTTCAGACCAGGATGTGTTTTTTCTGCAGACAATTACTACAGCTTGCTGTGGTAACTATTCTATAAGCAAGAGCTGGAATTTTAAACCTAGTGTGTCTTTAGAGAAAAATGATGGATCCCTTCTCCCTTCAGAATGAATACATGGAAGGTTAGTGCTAGTAACATTTAGCCAAGGGAAAAGATTTGAAAAAAAGGACAGAATATTTTTAAAATACTTGCTTAATATGAAAAGAACCACAATAATTAGTGGTTAAAAACTATCCAAATGATTACAGTTAAATTAAGAACTATAGAAATGTGTGCTATGGTATAGAGTTTAGTAAGACAACTCTGATTATTTGAATAAAACTTTCTTATTATCTATCTTCTACAAGTACTTCTTATAACTCATTAGTAAATTATTTGTAGGAAATCTGCAGAAAAAATAAATAGAACCTTGTTTATTTGAATATTCTTTCTGTAATCTTAAGTTATACTACCTAGTCAAGTAACAATACTGACATTATTTTTTATCTGAGCAATAATTACTAACCAATACTTAAAAACTAAATATTAAACTACAGATTTTTAAGGGATTAGAATAAGTGCTTGAAAGGAAATAATTGTTTGCTGACATATTGTCTTTTGCCCTCACCCAAATAAAACTAGTTGAACAAAATATTTACTATGAATATTTATTCAGTTCTCATAACAGTCCTGTCTTGTCAGAATTCAGCATGAGGAAATTATGTAAACTAATAGGATTTGACATACCTCATCGAATTCGCAACCCTCCTACTTCTTCCTGGTCATTAAGGTTAGACTGGGTCTTTCTGATCATTAGATAATACACACTCCACAGTCCTTGGAATGCTATCTAGTATATTCTGTGAGAGAAACAAGAATGGACACATATAAGAATAATGCTGTCACAGGCTACAGTCAGTAAAATACTTTCATACTTACCAGTTTACCACTTACCAGTAGAAAAACAATTGTGTTAAGGCATTATATAAATACCTTACTTTAAAATTACTTTGATGTCTTTAATAAATTTTGAGAAATTTTAGTATGAAGTAGGTACATCTAGAAATGTAAATACAATAAGACTGACATACCTGTTTGTGAAGAACAGTAATTCTGTTTTTTGAGAATAAAACATTACAAATAAAATTACCAATGTCTCCTTTATAAAACATCCTGCTATAATAAGTAGTAATCCACATCCATTTTTTTTCTCCTCCCAGTCTTCTATTCACATATATATCCTTATCCAACAAGTACCCATAATTCATTAATTATATTGAAATTCCATGGAAATTCCAGAATACATTCTTGGGCAGTTTCGTGGAGGTCACATTGCCAGGAGGAGACGACAGTTGATGTGAACGTTTGAGAGAGGTACTGGATCACCTGCACTCAAAACCAGAGAATGAGCCCTTAACATTTTAAATCTATTAGTATAGATGTAGCCAAATGACTCTTATCAGAACACCCATACAGAATCCCTTTTTCAAGCCTACAATAAGATTTAAATAAAAAAAAAAAACTTGTCTTGGTCTTATGTCATACTACATGACAAAGGTGAGAAGTTGTGGCTGAAATTTTTAAATAAATGTGCAAGTTCAGGGAGAATTGGAGAGCCATATTTTACCTAATATCAGCTGCTAAGTTCCCCTATTCAATATAAAAAGCCAGATGATTGGTAACCCTTGCAAGTTTTTAGCCATTGCATAAGTTTCCTTTCCTGTGGTTCTCATGCCCAAACCCTGACAGTGCCAACTTAGAAATGCACTTTTATATAATGACATATAAAAGTTTTTCTGAACACCACATTAATTATTTCCACAACTACCTCTTTGTTCACAAATTTAGTAAGTGTACAGTAATAAAAGAACTCAAGAAAATTAATCATGTCCCTTATAACTATATGTCATTTTTTCAACCGGCTTATAATCCAATCTTATGTGCTCCATTCAGACAATTCTTCTAACTATAGAATGCTTTTCAGGTCAGTAGTTTTGAATCTTTCATGGATCTTTTTTTAAGCATTTAGTGAGAAATACATTTAGTCACTTTTGTTACTTCTTTTGCTTTTGTGAATTATCAAAAATACCTGCCACTGAATTTTCATTTCCCAAAACATACCACAGAACAATTTATCTGAGCCTGGTGCTTTATCATCCTTTAATCATTCTAATTTTGCAAACACTTTATATGATCTGGGGCTCATAAAACTCTTGTTGTATTTCACTTTCACAGAAAATTTATTCCAGACTTTGGGTTATGGCCTACAGCTGCACTCATAAATATCAAGGCAAAGAATTCATTCATGCTAAATTACCTTCCAGAGATGTGCAGAGCTATTCATACCACTCAGTACTCCAAAATTCATATTTCTGCCAGGTTCCTCAAAAACAGAATATGTAGAATTGCCAGTTCAGACTTCTTTGTCAATATATTTTGAAAGAAAACAGTCAAACTCCATACAAGGGTGATGCTGAAAACACATTCAAACAGTTCTATTAACAGTTGTCAAACTTTAAAACTCTACTGTATGTATAAATGCTCATTTTTACTTAAGTCTAAATAAAAACACTATAAATAAACTCAAGGAGTTGTGGGAAAGTTAAAGGAGGAAATATGATGTTCCCACTGTATGTAGTTAATCTTTACCTCACCTCGTCCTTAAACCTCATGACTGGTCCTTTCCAGGACTTCAGAAACAATGTTTTCCACTCTTCACTGGCAATTCCCACACCAAAGAAATTAGTCCCAGGAATCTCTGTATACTGAAATAAGTAGTATAACTGCATTAACCTTGATTGGTTTGAGTTTTCTCAAGTAAAAGGGGAACAAGCTTCAGTTATCATGTGCCAGTATCTTTTATATAATAGTCTAATCTAAATAAGCATCTATTCATTTATGACCTGCACTCATAACTATAGAAAAAAAAATAGTTCTCCATGCTTCCAGATAAATATGAAACCCTCTCTTTATATTGAATTCCAAACTTGCAATTAAAATATATTAAAGAAAAAAGGAAAATTCAGTAGATTTCATAAGCATAATTCAGATTATTTAAACACACATACAGAACTTCCTTCCTTAGTCTTTGACTTGAGTATAATGAGAAGCCCAGGAAAAATATCTAAATACAGTTTGTTGATTTGAACATTTTGCAACTGCAAAATTATAGAATGCAAAGAGAAAATAAAATGCCAATATGCAAAATGCACAACCAGAAAAGTAGAAAAAAAATAAACAACAAAAGTTTCCTGGTAACAAAAAGACAACTGAAAGATCCTACTGGGAAGCCTCCAAATCATGGGTTTTAGTGTCAGCTAGACATCAGTGTATCTGACTGCATTGGATATTTGCCTCTAGTAATTGGCAGCCACTTATACCTGCAGAATTAACATATTTCTTGATGACAGATATAATTAATTCTATCCAATTGGAGAACAAATTCTATATTCTGAGAGTCTTTTGAGACTATTAAAACATTTATAAAGAGAAGAATATAAAGATTAGTTTACATAAGAATAAAGCCCTATTTGAAATTAAAACATCAAACTTGATAATAATTTTTTTTGGATACAATCAGTCTGTTTATGCTTTAAAGAAGTGGAAAGTATAAGGTTATAGCATAACATATTATAATAGCAATTTAGATTGTTATAATTATTAGGGGATAATGGGGTGCACTTTTAAATCCACTACTGTAATTTTCTGTCTGCAGGTGAGGGTAAACCTGCTCAGCAGTATAGCTAGCATATCTCATGCTGATTTGTTAGGAACCTTATTTCATTCTTCTCTTTGCTGATGAAAAAATATGAATGTGAATGCTAGAGAAAGAGTTCTCATTTATTTTATTGCTATTGATGCTATTGTTCCTTGTGAGAGCGGGGAAAAATGGAAATAAATGTCTCTGAGTCCCTACCAAGAATCTGTGCTAATGAGCATATTCAGTGTTTAGGGTTCATTTAGAGAATTTGTCTTGTTTATGCCCACTTCCCTAACATGATCCCCTTCCCTCCCCCTTTTTAATAATGATAATAGATCTGTGATAGTAGAATGTAGACTATGTCTACTATAGTAGACTATGATCCCTATTCTTTTATGTAGTCCAAACCATCAAGGACTCCTCAGGAATATTAGCCTTAGTGCTGACTATGTGTCAATGGAAGACATTCCATTGCTTATGCTGTGTCATTTTATTCTGCTCCAACTCTCCCAAGTTCAAGATACTTTCAGGTGAAGTGGCATGCTTTTCCCTAAACACATTTTCTTCCTCCGTTCAGGTATAAAACAATGGATCAATTAAAATGCCCTCATTTGTTTTCCATCTTTCCAGAAAGAATTCTGTATGGGACATATGGATTAAATTATGGTAAATTATATGACTGCATAAGATTCAAAGCTACATTATATTTTGATGTGGAGAGGTGACCAGTAAAAAGAAACACCAGAGACAAAGTGTGTCCTGAAACCTTTGAAGGGATGATATTTAGTCAGCAATAAATAAATTACCTTCAGATATTATACTACAAAATTTTATGCAAACAAAACAAAAAACATCACAAACATCTGACTTTTTTTTTGCAATTTTTGCTTTTACTACATATAATTGAGCTTTCTGCATTACCTGTGATAAATTAGTAACTAAAAATGGCTACCTAGGAAGTGCTGGACCCAGGATCAGTTGTTGCTGTGTTTGTTGTTGTTGTTGTTTATTTGTTTATTTTTTCTCTCCTTGAGGGTGTTCAACTGTATCTTATGCTTCCCAAGATAAGGCTTAAAACACTGGATGCGGAGGTACCTGATAGGGTAGGCCTAAATCTTGCCTTACTTGACACAAATGGCTGCTTTAATGGGTATTCTAATGCACAAAGAAAGCAAAACTACCCAAGAGTGAAATGGAGTGCTGAGTGTAAATATTGTGTTGCCTGTTACAGAGTGAAATAGAGAAATACATTCATACTGCTTTGGGAGTTGGATTTTGTGCTTAAATGGCTGCAGCTCATGATGTACCATCTCGTTGGTAGATATTCAGATTAAGTAATATGGTTCACTAGGTGGGTAGCTAAGAATTTTTTAACAGTTAAGGTGTGCACCCAGATAAAACATAGGCTTATGCTTCTTTATTTTTAATGTTTAAGAGACATGCTTTATATATTTATTTATGAATTTTTACAAAAAAATGTAAGAGAATTTTAGTGCTCCCAGATTCAGTACAGGACAGGGCTATCTAACTGCAGGAGCTGCTAATCAAGTAAAAATAATTAGTAGATACATTCTAATGTGTTCTAATATCGAAACACAAACCATCCTAGCTGAATGACATGGTAATGTCATGATAATGGTGTCTTAACGTGTAAGACACCATGGGAATGAAACAGGGAAAGAATATCTACTACTGCCATTGAAGCTATATAGAAAAGAATTAAGTACTTATGAACCTAAAAAAATGGAAAGAAGAAATCATATTTTGTTACATCTTCACCTAGGTCAGTGTGAAAAATAAAAATAAAATCTCGCCCTAGACTTTTCCCTGAAAATTCCGTACATGTTTTAGTAGAGAAATAGTGTTTCTCCATAGCTTGGTAGAAAGGATATGCACTAATTGTCTCTGACTGTGGGCTACTACAAACTATTTTCTCTCATGATGCCAGGATCTTACCTGTGATTTCCCTATTTTCTATATTAGATTCCAGATTGAAGACATCTGAGGAGAAGCTTTAACTCTGATTCAGAGATATACAGAGCCAGTGTTCTAACAAGAAACTTTATATATTCAATTGGAAATAAAGGGGGAATAAAATCAGATTTTGAGCTCAGCATAGGATAACTGATGGCTGACTGGAATAACCACATTTACATTAGTTATGAAGATTAATGGAAAGATATGGGGCATACAGAATAGAAGAAAAATATTTATAAATCAGCTTAAACTGCAGTCCAGAAATTTCAGAGCCTCCTCATAACATACTCAGAATATCTTTGTCTTCATAAAAAGCTACACAATGTTTCACTTAAATCCACACATTAATGCATTTACTTATTTTCCCTAAGCAAATTTTTCAACTAAAATTGATAAAACAATATAGCATATTGGATGGATGCAGATGTTCTTTTTTTCTCTCTCTCTCTTTTATGGTGTATTTGCTTTATTTTTGCACAATGCTAAAGTCTGTTCATACAATGTAAAAGAACCGTTCAGCTCAGGCCAAATTCCTTTCATCTGACCTGGTAAGCTCTCAGTATTTTCTTCCATTCTGAAGCAAGATTTAGAGAGGAAAATAAAGGATCTAATAGCCACAATTTCAATGACTTTGTGGACTATGGCTCACAGAATGTCTCAGTTCAAATGAAGAAGGAATCAAAATGCATCAGCACCAAAAAGAACTAACTACTTCTGATATCATTTTTATCAGCAACTAATCAAGAACAACTGTGATGGCAAGAAGTATATCACAGAAATTTGAATAGCATGAAGGCCCAAATCAATCTCAAAATAACTTCTACAGAAGCACCTGCTCTTAACAGAGATCTGAAAACTCATTGGCATTCAGGTGTGGAGCTTGCTGTGATGGCTGTGTAGTTTACTGGCAGGTTTGTAGTTTTACACTAGCGCTGTTGCTTTCTAGTTGTGAGACACAGGCCCTGCATTGCTCTGAACAGGACTAACAGGTATGTATGTGTAAGATGAGCATATAGGCTCCATGGAAAAAGCCAGTCCTGGGTTCTTTGGATTACATTATCTTCCTAGGGAAAATAAAACTCCACATTTTTTTATAGGAGCATCTGAGAAGTCTTTTTTCACACATTATGAAATGTTACCTAGAAAGGACTTACAGATTGGGCATATATATAGTCCAATGTATAAGACTATATATATTTTATATATATACACTATATATATATATATTCAGACCATAGGACTGAAATATATATAGTAAAAGTTAATTTTTAGTAGAAATTTATAAAGAGAATTTACAAATACTTGAAATAACTATTCTGATTTTAAAATACTCTTGTTATTAAACAGGAGATCAGAAGAGACTGAATTATTACGAAATAACTTAATAATAATTGATATCACTATTTCTTTTTTGCAACCACAAATAACTATACAACTTCAAATATTTGTTACATTTACTTAGGCTGAAAGATGTATTTAAAGTAAGAATCAGATGAAGTAAGAATCAGATCTGACAGTGCAGAATCATCTCTATTTTGTCTGTAACATTGCTTTTACTAGAAGATAAAGAAGTCTGACAAGACATGAATATATACCCAATATAATAAGCACTCTTCAGAATGGAGTGCTTACTGTTTTTGGTTTTAATAAATCATCCAAAGGATACATAAAACTTAGAACATAAAATTTCCAATACACAGATGAAGCATAACTGTCTGAAAAACATCCACTGTATAAATATTCAGAAAATGCATGGTGTTTATTCATATTTTAAATAAAAAAGTGTCATTATTTACTAATAATTTCTCTGCTGTAGAACTGTGGGGAAGGTGAACCACAAACAAACCTGCATACAGCAGAATTTCAGAGTCTTAGTCTCTGCATGAGGAAACGAAGTGGTAGAAAAAGAAACTTAATTGCTGATTAAATACTAATAAATAATTAAATACTAATAAAGAATTTGGTTAAGTTTTGTTAAAATAATTATTACTGCAGTGTTTATAAAACAAATTAAAAACGAAATATTTACTGCTAGAAATAACACAACTACGTATGAACTACATATGTCATTTACTACTAGAAATGACATAATACTAGAAAGACATAAAACTACTTATAATCAGTTCTTTAGCAATTTAAACAGCTGCTTGGAACAAAGTGAAGAAATTTCTGAACTTCTTAAAGAAATTATTTTTCCTTTCCCCAAATGGACAAAATTGAAAGGATCTAAAAATATTTTTGCAATGGAAAAACTTAAATATTTAATGAGAAATTAGACTATCAAAAGAAAATGCTTAAGACTGTATTCACATACAATATAAAATCTTCTAAAACCAAAAAATTCAGAAAAGTAATCATATTTTTGTTTTTTAAAAGTGATGTTTTGATTTATTTTATATTTTATTATATATTGTATATAATATATATGTACATATAATATTTTATATTATTAATATTAAATATTTCTACATTCCATAATTCCATTAATATCATGACAAAATATTGTCCAGCCTTAACTGATCACAAAAACAAACAACAACAACAAAAAAGACACCTTTTATCCATTGTGTATGACGTCTGAAAGGCAAGGAATGAGAGTTCTAGCTGAGAACAGGCATACAACATCGTGAAACACCTCTAATTAATGTCTCGTTATTTACTCATTCATAGTGCTTAGAAGTTTTTACTTGTAAGCTTACTAATGCCTTATTCCTCTCTTTACATTCACAGAATCCTACCAGAGTTACTACTATTGTCGTTAGCGCTGGCTGTAAGACTGAAACTACAGTCTTGCTTTCTAGAAAGATCCTTCGGCCACAGTAAACATAAAAGGAACATGTTCTCAGGGTTCTTTCCTCTTCTATTTAAGATCTCCCTCAACAGACTTTTTAATTTTGGTTCAACAATCTAGTAAAAACTGAAACCAAACAAGTATTACAAACAAGCTCCATATTCTGAATGAAATTTGCAGTCTAACACATATGAATGTGTAAAGTCTCTAGTATGTAACAGAATTAGTTTTATGGAAGTATCTTAAGCTATCACAGTAAGTAATACTATAAATATATAATGCTTCACTGTGGCATGTAGTTGTGGCATAAGTGTTGGAAATAAAAATATAAATAAAATAAAAATATGTAAATAAAGAGCATAACAATTTTAAATAGTAAGTAAAATTGTTTATATAATCATAGAACTAAGGAGAGATGGAAATGTTTAGCTTGGAGAAGGCTCAAGAGGATCTTATCAGGGTCTATAGGGCAGAGAGTAAATAAGATGAAGCCTCCTTTTGGATATACCCAGGCACAATCAAAACACCAGGGGCATGCCTGAACATAAGAAAGGACTTCTTCACTGGGGAGCGATGACCGAGCCCTGGAACAGGGTTGCCCAGAAAGGTTGTGGAGTCTCTATCCTTGGAGATATTCAAGACCAGTCCGGATATAGTCTTGGTCAACATGTTCTAAGTGACCATGCTTGAGCAGAGTGTTTGGGTTTGATGATCTACAGAGGTCCCTTCCAGGCTTAATAATTCTCTTTTTTCGTGCTTCAACATTGCATTTCTAATTCTCCTTTCATGACTTACCTGTTCAGCAGCATAACAAACATACATAAAGGCATGTCAATTCTGCAACTTTAGGCTAACGCTGCTTCTATAAATATAATACCGAGGTATCTGGCTAGATCCTTATCTTATTATTTTATACAGGTCCAGACTAAACAGCATGTATTCACAGGCCTAATCTTGTCAAGATTTACAAGGCCACTCCTGTAATTTTACATGATTGGAGAATCAGGACTTATTTTTGCAGTAAAAAAAAAGAAAAATGTTGAAATCTAAGTAGACATTCAAACTGTCCTCAGATATAATAGTAAGAAAATAATTTTAAGACATTTCTCAGTATAATTGGTAGCTATCACATGAGTATGATACACTTTTCTATTCTCACTACACTCTTACAATTTTGCTGCTAGTGAATTCATTCAGCTGCTAGTATTTGTTCTTGACATAATCTTGGTAGTTAGAATAAGATTTTCATTTCTGAAGCCTAATCTATCATATTCTGATGGTCTATAAAATAGCAGAAAAATGTCTTCAAGACGTGTCTCAGAATAAACCCATTTTCATTAAAAAAAGAGTTAAATGAGAAAAAAAATGAGCAAAGTTAAACTATTCTCAAGGCAATCTTGATACTTTAATGAGAATCGAAAATGGTACAAAATTTATGTGGTCCTATGACAAAGATGACAATGAGAATAAAAAAAAAAGACATTGAAAAGGACAATTTAGAAGATTTTAAGCCCCAATTTTTAAAAATCTCACCTTATTCTTGAAGGTAGATTGGAACTTTTTTTTAAGTAAGTGATACGTCTTTTTATAGTCTGTCTTCATAAAAGGTTTAAGTATCTTCTCAGCGCTTCATTAGTAAACTACTAACTCCAAAAGGATCTGTTTCCTCTAGGTATCTTTCTATAAACATCATATTTCGTATGGATTGTCCATGTATGAGATATACTACTTTGAAATAAAATTCTTCGGCCATATTTAAGCAGCTTGAAGACACTGGTAGCATCAAATTTAAAGATCATGGCAATACTTTAGCAAATGTGGAAAATATGTTCATTCTTAGTATTTGATGAGTCAAAGTTTTTTGTTGTTATCAAATAATAAAGCACAATAGATCTATGCATCATTTGCGTAAGCCTCAAATATGGCACTATGTCAGGTAAGCTGATGATATTCTGGCATTTGATAACTGTCAAACTGAGCTAAAATAATATAAATCTTATTTTTTTTTATATTTAAGTCTTACTCAGAATGTGCTAATATTAAAGAAGTCTGATGTATAAAAAGAATCAGAAAAAGAGAAAGCAGTACCACCTCCAGCTTAGATGCAAAACCAAAACTGTTCTATCAGTTTCTTCTATTTGAATTTGAAAGTATTGAAAATTAGTTTTCTACATAAAAGACTGGTAAAACTACACCTAGAAGTACATATCAGTCATGAATGTGAAAGGAAAAAAAATGCAATTGAACTTGTGAGGAAATTGCATACTTAATTTGAATGATGTCAGTTACAACATAAACAAGTACCTGGAAGATAGCAGACTAGCACTTAAGTCATCTAGATCCAAAAATCATCTAAATTGTCTAAAATCATTCAGATCAGAAGATCTAGATCAAATCAGCAAATCATCTGGAACAGATTAAATTATACTCCCATTGTCCATGTAGATAATAAGGAGTAAGGAATAAAGAAGTAAAATTCAAAGAAATGTGGGAAACAGAGAAAGTCTGAGACTCAAAACATTGTCAGATAAAAAAAAGAAGTGGACAGTTTTTGCAAATGTTATATGTATGCAAAGAATTCTTTTAAGAAACAGGTTTTAAAAGAATTGTAGAATCTTATACAAGAAGAATCTGAAGCAATTTAGCTCTAACATAATACCAGGAGGTATTCAATAAGCAGGACAAGAAGTTCAAATGCTGCTCTCTTTGGATCTGTGTAGGTATAGACCTTATAATTCCATGTTAATGTACAAGCCTAAAACATCAAACAAAGGTGTAAAGACTATGAGGTACTGTCATATAATAAATTCAGTACTTAAAAAAGGATAAGTATGAGGTTGAGGCTATTTCCTAAAAAAAAAAAAAAGAAGAAAATATAAAAACATGTGTGAGAGGTAGAAGATAGAGGAAAGGAATAAACTTAAATAATACCTTATTAGACTTTATAGTTCTTGTCTTTGCATGGATTGCTAAAATAAGGAGTGTGGTAAGAGATTAATTTTTTTTTTTTGCCTGGTTTCCTAAGGAAAGGAGAAATATGTAGTCATGCTCTCTATACACTGTCTTCAATAACTTTTCCATTCACTAACTACTTTCAACCAAACTCCATTAGGCCTCAAAGCTAATTGAATTTCTACACATTTTTTGAAAACCTGCAGCTGATTATGGAAGGAAAAACCTGAATGAGTGGCTCATTGAGGGCAAGTAGAGCAGAACTCAGTTCTCAGACATTTCATTTAGTACAGCTGGACACGCAGCACACTCATAAATTTGAACGATCCAATACACTTTGTTTTTGTATCTGCTAACTTTCCTCAGAGACCAGTGAAGGAAGAAGAGTATAGTCTACTACTATACAGACCAGTGAGAAAAAAATTCAAGGCCACAGAAAAACAGACTTCATGAGTCCGCCAATTGTGGGTTTTTTTATTCTTAATTATATAGGAAAATAATAATGTTATACAGAGATTATTTCTTCTCAAACATGCCTTATTACAATACTATTGTTTTTGAATAAAATTAATAAAATGTAGCTAAGCTTTGCATTTTCTCTTTTCTATGCTTCATCACAAACAATACATGCTGAGAAATCAAGATGTTCAATAGTATAACAATAATTAATGTTAAGTAAGCTTCTATATGTACACATTACTTTGAAGTAGTGGATGCTAGCTTGAAAACTATAACTAATATTGTTTAGACCTTCTGTTTCTACAGTTCTCTATAAAACATAGATATGTTATATATCAATTTTTCAATTCATTAAATCACAGATATCTCATACAACCATTGTAGGTGGTGAATTTCAATATTATATTTATTTGTTTAACATTCACGTGAGATCTTTCATAGGATTTTTATTTTTTTTTTATTCCTTTAGAGAATGAAAGGGTTTTCACATTTTTAATTGTTTGCTTGTTGTTATTTTGTTGTGTTGTTTTTTAACAGGTTCAGAATTGAAGGTTACACTATCAAAGGGAGGAAAAAAGAGAATCTCTTGGTACACAGCAAGGCTGCAGACTATGGCCATGATAGATCGTTTTTGATAAAATTAATTCATTTGGACAAAGTATATAGCGAAGGAATCTCCTGAATGAGTATGAATCATACACTCTGTAAGAGAACTCACAATTTTGTTTCATAATCACCCTCAAGTCTTGAGGCTAAATATGAGTTCTATACAGACAAACTATTTTTTTGAAGCAAGAGATTGATAATGTATTTCATACATGAAGAAATGGAAAAGGTAAAGTAGTGCCTGAGGCTTGTCGCTGGGGCTGAGCAGTAGATAATTTTACCCATGAAGAATAAGACAGATAGCATCTGGTATTCAGTCCTAAAGGGAAACAATCTGAACTAGACAAAAGCTGGGGGATATAGTCATATGCTTTGTTTAAAAGTAAGGTGAGCTAAAAAATTAATATATTAACTGTAGCACATAAACTCCATTCCAATGGACTCATCTAAGGTTCATGGATATATTCAAAAAGTCTGTAGTCATCATTTTCAAAGGAGCAAACTGTAAATTCTTTGTCTTACATTTCATGAAGATACAGGATTTGTAATGTACTTTGATATATCTATTTAATTTTAAAATTAAGTTGTAATTTCTCATTCAGATCAATACATTCATCAGGATTTATGTTTGTCTTTACTGTGAAAACTTAATGGTTTAGTTCAGGATTTTAAAGCATTACTAGGATTTGCTAGGAAACATATTAAAAAATAAATAAAAACGGAAGAAAAGAATATGGAGCTAATTCAGGAATAAAACTCTTAAGACACAATCAAAATTATATTATCTGCCATCAGTGGATACTGAGGGGATAAATAATGAGATTGCAGCAATAATATAAAATGTGTAACACTTTCAGAAAAACAAACAGGCCTTTTGAAGAATAATGATTAACATGAAAAGAATATAGGCATCCCTACCGTACGAGCAATTATCATGAGAAAATATGATCAGGTTTCTTTATGAATAGCTAGCAATCATCAGAAGCATAAGGCTTCTAGATAAAAAGCAATTTTAGGTACTCTTTCCTAACAGATGTCTTAATACAGCAAACATAGACTATCCTTGTCCCAGCAAATTTTTGGACTACCTCAGTGGTAGGATGTTGTGTTTCTGACTTTTTTTCTCTTAATACAGAACATTGAAAGCAATTTCGAAGAGAAATCCCATCAATTTATGAATATCTGATTAAGAATATAAAATTGCATGAGAATGAACATAAAATAAGTATGTATAACATGATCCTTCAGAAACTTAAGAAAGAAATAATAATAATAATAGACTGAAAAGGTCCACAACTTCATACAGTGGGAGGGAAACAGATATTAAGAGACCTCAACAATACATTTATAGTAAAGCACAAATATCCTTTAAAAGAAAGAAACTGCATGTATACTTTTCTTATATAATGTACTCTTCAATGATCCAAAAGTCATTAAGGATATATATATATATATAATTCAGAAACAAGATTAAATTACTGAAGGCTCTAAAGGAGAAGTCCAGATAAATAGGAAAAAAAAAATTGAAAGCATGAAATAAAGTGCAACTAACATAAAAGGTAAGACATAGCTGTTTGTAAATATAACACTATTACTTGAAAAGTGCTGATGTATTATTTGCAATAAGGAAATGACACAGAGGTATTTAATTTCTATTTCCCATCAATCTTCATTAAAACAACTTAATGTGTTGTTGAAGGTTAATACAATTTGTATTGCTATGAGGTTATCATCTCACAAGTTCTCTCTTACATGAAAAAGATGTCTTATAGTTGGATGCATATCTTAAACTTGGTTCTTAGGCATTTAAAAAAAAAAGACCAAAACAACCTTTTTTTTGTTATACATTTCATGAAAAATGAGAGTTATCTTGGAAAATGGTAAGAACAACTACTATTTTCAAAATGAAAGATGAATAAATTTAAATTAGTTATCTTCAATATTCATGATAATCACAAAAAAGGAGAAGTTGTGCTATACAGATAACAAGAGTTTTCAAATAATAAAAAGTAATAGGTCCATCATATCTTTGTTTATGTGCTTGATAACATCTTACATGATATTTCTGAAGCAAAACTGTGTTGGAAAAGTGATACAATCTTAATGAAACTTCTTTGAGGTGGGTATAACCTATGTGATCACTATTTTAAACTACTGTCCTGATACCGTTTCCTGCCAAAACAGAAAAATAAGCAGATAAACAGAAGGAATGGCCTAACTTCTTAACTTTTTTTTTTTTTTAATCTCATTTATATGTAAAGGAAAGCTGAAGAAGGATATGAAATACTGTTTAGGTATGAAAAATACTGTTGTGAAGAGAAAGGAAATAATTATTTCTCTATTTCATACAACACAGGATAAGAAGTAATTAATTTAAATTATACCACTGAGAAGTCAGTTTGATAGCTGGAAAACTGAACTGTAGGGATAGTGAAGAACTATGATAAATTCCATAGAGTGTCCAAAACTGCAAGTCTTTAAAAAGTGACTTAGAAAAATCTGTCTTGAATGACACAAGTACAGCTGAACATAACCTAGGGCAGAAAATATACTATATAATATATCAAGACCTTCCAGGCTTATTTTCCTAAAACACTTGCTGTTCTCATTGTGGAGATTTCACTTATATTTATCATACGTGCTGCTGTTCTATTTCACAGAAATTATAGCTGCTTTAACATATCAATCTGAAAGTGTAGTATATTTTTGGATTTTTTTTAAGTTTGTATGTTAATATAGAAAGTTTCTTCATGAACTGTGCATGATATAGATTGTACTGTGTGCCTATTGTGTCTCTAAAATCTCAAATGTTCAGAGATTCTCTAAAAAAAACTTTTCTGTGTTTTATCTAATTACCTAATAAATTAATACAACAAGGGAGTTCATTAAATTCAGAACAAGGAAGAAGGAAAAGGTGTTGCTAGAACTTAATTAGCAAGATACAAAGATACCAATTAACACCTATAGCTCAAGAAGAGGAAAAACTTTTTCATGCACCACACTAAAAAATACATTCACAGTTGGTTACACATATTTAAGTGAAATGCAGCTAAATTTGGTACTAGGGTTGATACTAAGTCAAAAGGATCTTGTAAAGGAAAAATCAACTTCCCACAACTGAGATTCCATTTCAGTGGTATGAACATCATCTATTTAGCTATTCAGATTAATGACAGAGTAATTATAGGGAAAAAAACTGCTTCAGAAATGGCTAAGAATGATATCATCTCTTTTTTTTTTCCTCTACCAGATGCACACACTAATATGTGCCAATAATATTTTAAATATACAGTTTTTAATTAACACCTCTGACAAGCTAGAAAACAATTATTTTCTTTTTAAGATAATAAATGAACTGGTAAGACTAATACCCTTCCTATATGCAGATCTGTCCTATTCTGCTCTGTTTTGGATGATGTTAGAAAGTGATAAATGTCACAAAATTTTAAGTTACATAGTGAACCATATACTGATACATAGATTCAAAATGATCATCAGGAAGAACTATAACCAGTAAAAGAAATAGTATTTATTTTTAACATGCTTGCTCATTTTACTGAGATGATTCCTCCCAAAATGAATAAAGAGACTCAAGTTTCTCCAAAGTATAGTCTAAAGTAAATCAAGACAACTTTAGAATGATTGGGAAGCCACCAGCAGATAGCCAGCAAGAAATGTTGTCTAAAAGATATGTCCGGAAAGCGGTTTACTTCCAGAGCTGAAGTGTCTGTTCAGTTACGCAGTGCATTTTAGTGTATCCATAAAGGAGCCAGAACCCCCTCCAGAAGGAGGATCCTTCCTTGCTTTGGAGTACAGTGAAAGGCTTGCTTCTTACTTTCAGGCACTTTGAGGCACAGCAGCATATGCACATTTCACTTAACAACAAATAGCGTTTGTCTACGGAAGAAGGATGGTGATCTCTATTCTTATTCTTAAAACGGAATGCAGACCCCAAAACTTAAAAGAAACAAGCTCTCCTAAACTTAAGTAAAAAGAAACAAACTCTCTTAAAATAGCAATTGTCTCATTTAGAAATGGAAATCTAGCTTTAAATCGTTGCTCTTCTTTCTGTATTTGAGAGCTATGTGGGAAAATGAATATAAAAAAAAAAAAAGGTTTTAAGAGAAGAGACTATACTCTGTTCCAATATGATTGCCCAATCATTGTGATATATAAAGTTTAGGTGCTAAAAAAGAACATTTACTTGTTCATTTGTGAACTCACATAAAAAAATGCATTATTGTCTTTAGGGTGCTGGAGAGTTGCTTTTCAAGGCCATTTTAACATTGTGACTAGTTTGGAATACATACTCGAGCATGTTTTTGGTTTTCTCAAAGCATTTTCTGACGCAGTGGAACAAAGTTTGAAGATGTCCAAACTGCTGCAGTCTGCAGACCCCTACTACCAACTGGCATGACAGATCCTCAGATGGTAAGCACTCTAAACATATGTAATTCATACCTACAATCAGTAAGTATCATGAACTTCGTTGTCTGTAAAACCTCCATGTGGATATGCCCAGAACTATAAAGAACTATGACAAATCAAGTCATGGATTTTTTCTCTTCATGCAGAACCAGTTGGATCTGCTATTAAATAGGCTCAAGAGGCACTTTGGAATAGGTAAGGAACATAATCTACCAGATTTTTGTAGTCTCCTTTTGTCATATGTCTTTCTGCTCCTGTGCTCAGAAAATGTGTTTTTAGCTATTAAAATGTTTTATCTTTCTGCTTAGCCAAGCCAAACACTACCTCATCAGTCATGTGCCAGCATCAGGTGCCACTGTTCAGGCATCCTAATCTCTTCGTAAGTGTCCTTGTTGAGTTATTAATAGCAGATGAAGAGGGAGGTTTGACCTGATGAACAATTTTATAGCAATCTTAATTCACAAGGACTAAATCAGGATTCTCAAATAATACATAAGTTAATGGCTTTAAGGTGGAAGCAAAGGAAGAGTTCTTCTGAAGAGAACAGTCTGTTGTTTTGAATCCTATTAAGCCACAAGAATTCAAAATTCACATCTGCCACTTCTCAGGGGTCTACTGTCTATATCAGGCTTCTTAGTCTTGTTCTTGTCTGCATGCTCTGGGGTTTTCCTTTTCCTGAAAAGTTTTATGTTTTTTATATTTTTATGTGGGTGCACAACATCAGCAGCAGAGGGGGAGAAAATATTTTTCCCTTCATATAGCCAAGTAATTCAGGAGATAGAACAGTTATGCTTCCACATAGTCACACATTTTTTACACAATACAGAATTGGCACAATATTGTACAGTGGTATTTTGATTAATGATTTTTAGAGTAAGCTAAATTATATATATAAAAAAGTTAATTTTAACAATACAAATAAAATCTGAATTTCTTTTTCTGTTTGAATTATTTGAAGTGCCCTGAAAATTGGTGCATCTCAAAGAAGTTACTAGGAAGGAGAATGTTCATATGTATGTAACTTTGGAACCAATTAAGTAATTCAGACTATTCTGGATAGTCAGCATATGCAAGGCTCACAGTGGGTAATCTTACAGCCTTAGGTTATGGTAGAAGTTCCATCACTGACTCTTGATTTTTCAAAATCAACTAAGTTAATTGCAGTTCAGATGGTCTTCTGAAATTTCAAAAGACAGGATGTATAATTGTTGGGAGAGTGGTGATGTCAATTTTCCAGCTGAGGTAATAGATGAGAGACCAACAATCAGCAAATATCTTTTACAAATATATCTAATGAACCAATCAACACCTTCACTCCATGCATGCATTTTTAATAGCAATTACTTCCAAAGCCTGAGCAATTCCCAAGATATTTCAATAAAAACTCTGAAAAGAATAGAGGAACTAATATAAATTCCTAGCTTGGCCTAAAGGCTATGAATATTTCTCAAAGTCCCCATTCTGAATAATAAATGCATATTTATTAGACTTAATTCTGTTTATATGGAAGAAATTACATCTCTGAAAGACCTAAAGCAAATTCAGGTCATTTTCATCACCAGATTACTTTCCACCCACTTTTTCACTTTTTCCCCTTTTTATTGCTTATTATAAGAAAATAACGCCCTCCCCACAATCTATTTTTAGACAGATCATACCACTGCAACTATCTTACCTTATTCCTCTGTTTCTGCTACCACTTTTCCAACATTTTTTTTGCTGTTTGTTCATTTTAAATTTAATGTAGGCATCAGACTAATCTTGTCTGTGTTAGTTTTAACAGCCACTGCATGTTCTTTTAAACTACTTTAGAGAACAACAAATCCTGTGTGCTGCAGAAATATTGACTACTCTATCTGCAATGTAAGCAATTCACATTATGACTATTGCATTTATGCCTACCCCAGGAGGCGATTTTTGTTGCTTTTGCTTAAAGAATTATTCTAAGTTGTCTTATTTCATTGGATCAAGGTGCTCTGTGCACTACAAAAAAAAAAAAAAGGAGATCAAGATTTCTGAATGTGACTGTTTTTAATGACTTTTCTGACAGCTGTGTTTAGTGATTCATAAGTACTAAAATAAATAATGTAATAAGCTTCTAAAAGCTTTATGCTCTTGGCATGAATTTTATGTTTTTATGTGGAATAAGGAACTTTTCCAAATGGTTCAGAAAGTATTCAGACACATTTGTTCATCATTATAAAAACACCAATCCCCTGAGAATTTTCACATAGAATATTCCTTATATCCCTCCAATCACTGTATTTCATGTTAATTTCAGCTAACATCAGACATAAAATGTTTCTTGATCACATTCATTATTGAGGACAGACAAGAATTTCAGTTCTCTATATCTATTTTTAATTAATTCCACCATATAGTCATCATTTCCAATTAAATTGATTTTTTTTTCTTTGAACAACAATTTAAAAAAAAATGGCTACTGATAAATAATATTCTGTCTTGGGAATTGAAAGTACTCAGCACAAAATATATAAGTAAATAAATATTTTGACTTGTTTCTTCAGACGGAAATTTCTGATGTCTTTTTTGTCTTTGTAATTATCAGAACAGATACTCTACTCTGAATAACTCTGAGCCTGTTCAATTAACTGCTTTTTCTTGATTTTTCTTATTGGCCTAAGCTTTCCTTTCCATTTTTAGTATAAATCTATTTTCAACCCTGAAACAACAGGCTTTACAATATACTGTTTGCTTATTCCTCACACACTGTATGAAGAATGGGCAAACAGAAAAAGTTTGTATCCCCAAAGAGTATTTCTACTGAAAAAATTGGCAAACTTTATTTCACTAAGAGAAAGACATGGAAAACTTTTTAAAAATAAAAATTGCTACAACTACCCATGCCAAGCACCTCAAGTATATGTCAAGGATTATTTCTTCTAGACATAGTTAACTCAAAAAACAAGGAATTTTCCAACCCTAATGGTCTAGAAAATATTTTCTTTTGCAAAGACGTGGCCCAGATTTAAGTATGAACCTAAGACTCAGAAGATTCAAGGTCAAGTCTTGGCTTTAGACAAAATTGTAGGATTGGAACAATTTTTATTGTGAAAGTATTTCTATATCCATAAGAAGTTTTTTTTTTTCTTTAATTTGTTCAACAGTCCTACAGAATTACCAATAACTGTAGGATGATGAAACTCTACTGGCCTATATTCATTTAAATAATGCTACAGTAAAAGAACTTTCAGTAGGCTTTCAAAGAAGAACACTTTCAGTGGATTTACTAAGAATAAACATCTCTGATGTATTCATGTCTCAAAATGTATCGTCAAAAGAGGGATATTAGCAATACATTCGGGCCAGTATTAACTACACATAACAACAAAAAGATGTTTACACACAAAAAAACCCAAAGAACAATATTGTGTATTTCTGCTATCTCTTGAAATATCCTGGAAAAAAACACTTTCCATAAAAAAATGCTATGGGATTCTTTTGTTTTTTAAAAGTTTCCCCCTATCCAGTATTTCTGGAATGTCCTACTCTTACCACCTAAGTTAATGAAATTAAACTTTGGACAGTAATTTAAGCTTTATAATATACTTGTGCACAGTATTTATACTTCTTTATTTCAGTGCATATTTCTAAAACTAAATTTCATTTCTTAATGTGTTACACAATCTAAAATGTACCACATCTCTCCTGAATTCCTTAGAAGCATGCAGATAAAACAAAATCATTTTTCGAAATACTTGTCTCTTATCAACAAACAAGAAACCCGGTGGTTTCTACTAGCTAGCTACATGCAGGCTTTCAGTTTCCAGATGGCTTGTTTCCTTAGCTCATGCACAGATAAGTAATCATAGCAAGAACCCATACTCTTTTAGATTCTCAAAATTCCCTACTCCTGCCATAATCAGTTGCATCCCTACAGCCACCAATAACTCCAACATATTTGTATTTATAATCCTCTCTGACCTTGTATGTTAGTTGGCTCAGCCCACAGACTGCAAGCCTGTAAGATGCTCATCACAGATGGACCACTGGGATGGCCCTTACACAATTTCAAGAACTGCTGAGCAGACCATTAGTGATGGTTGTCTACTGAATAACTTCAGGATCATTCTTATACTCCCAGTCTTACTGCATGGAGAGAAACAGATGGTTCAAATAAATCACACTTCTTCCCTGTTGTATTCTCATTTTGGAATTGTAATGCTCTATGGATATCTGTTAGGAAATAGACAAAGTAAAATGTACTACAAGAATGTTCATCTTTATTCTCCTTGAGGCAACATGGCAAAGACTTCTTTTCCTTGAACTGTAAAAGAATCATGTATACAAAATTAAAGAAAATGTAAAGGACTATCAGCTCTAACTTCTTTTGCAAGCCTTGGAAAATCTTGAAAATAATAGTTTGGGAATCTTGCAGAATATCTAGTCTTAAAAAAACTCAGTAACTTAACTGATCTGCTAATGACAGTTTTGTCTCTTTATTATACATCATTGTCACTGAAATGAAGCCAAAAAGTGATAGTGGTTACTTAGCTGCTCAAAACAAATGGCTACAAACAGCCACAAATCTTCAACTGCTTGTATCTTTAACTTAACGTCATGGGAAATATAGCAACTGGGATCCATCAATACCTAAATGGCTTTTGTAGACAAAGGGAGATTATTTATTTTGGTCTGTTCTTAACTTTTTAAATATTTCCTGACATATTCCACTAACTAAGAACCATAAATTTACTTTCATCACATTGGATCATATTATACACTATTGAAAAGTACACAGGACTCTAACCTTGTAAACCTTAGTGGATATTGTCTCTGTTCTTAGGAAGATTAAAAGACTGTAAAGAAGCACATAACTCTTATGAAATAAAAAACAAACAAACAAACAAAAACATATTACAATCAAAAATCAAACAAGCCAAAACAAACAAAAACCTAAGTTCTACCCTATTTTTCTTCTATTCATTTTAGTTGTTTAAATGACTGATCTGTATGATCTCCATCTTCATACAATCCCTGTTATGAATAATCTCCGTAGCTTTATATAATCAAGAAGGAATTCAAAAATATTTTAAAAACCTGCCAAATCTACATATACAATTTTCACTTTTAATGGGACATTAATCATAGACCCTTTTCTTCTGTTCTTCTAAAGCTAAAATAGTAATGAAGTTTTTGGAGGGAAATTTTGAGCTGCAAGACAAAAGACCAAGTAATAAAATCAGAACATAAAAAAGAGACCTAAATAAATGAGACCTATTGCAGTGCCATTTCCTCGATTTAATGTTTCACTAAATCCCCTTAATAATTCTGAATACTAGACAAGAGAATGGATTTTATTATTTTGTGACTGAGTAGCATCAACAATGTGAGGTGAAAAAAACAAATTTTTGAGTGTTCGGTATTGCTGCTATATTACTTCAATTCTGCAGAGAGAAACATTTTCATGATATTCCTACTATCACAGGGTGTTTTCAAAACTGGTAAAATGGATTGATTGTGCCCAGTCCCCCCTATCCTGACACTATTATTCCCTATATAATTTTCCTTATTGGATTCAGCAAGAACAAATGCAAAGTCCCACCTGGGGAGGGACAACTCCTTGCAGTAATACAGCTAGATGGATAGGCTGAGCATCAGGTCTCTGGAAAGAGCTCTGGGAGTATTTTTGGACAGTGAGTTGGACATGAACCAGTAGCGTGCCTTGTGTTGTAGATCAAGAAAAATCTTTATCCCGCTGTGTACCACTCAATAGACCTCAATTAGAGACCATCTTCACCTACTTTTGTCCTTCTTGTGTCCATACACAAGAAAGACATTGATATATTGCAGAAAGCGCACTAGAGGCCATCAAAATGTCAAAATTGCCAGACTACTTGCACTGTGAAGAGAGGTTGGGGCAGAGATGGTTTCAGGAGCATCTCACAGAAGCCTCTTGGGGCCAATGGCAAGGTCATCAAGAAGACAGAGCCAGGCTCTTCATAGAAGTTTGTGGTGGGAGAACAAGAGCCAAGGCACATATATTCAATAGGATCTTCTCTTGTTTCAGTTTAAAGAGAAAGATTTTCATAATGGACAGTCAAGCACTGGGAAAAAGTTGCTGAGAGGCATGGGCAGACTCTGCTTTGCAGTTGTCTGTTCAAGACTTGACTGGAAAAAATACCCTGAGCAACCTGATCTGATCTCAGAAGTGCTTTGAGTAGGATGTTGGACAAGATCTCTCCTGAGTTCCCTTCCAATCTCAATTATTCTAAAAGCACTCAGGCCGCTGCACACAGGAATTAATTATTTCAAATGTAGACCTGAATTTTGAGTAGATATGAGAAATATATCAATCCATGAGAATATGGGGCATGTCAGGTAGTTGTAAAAGAAATAGGGGTTTTCGAGGATGGAGAATGGCATAAAGCAGACAAAAACAAGAGAAGCAGATGCATATCTTCAAGTGTGTTTATGAAAGGGAAAAAAAAAAACAGAATACAAACATCTCCCTTAAAATTCCTTGGTGCAAGAAAAAGATTATTATGAGCACAGCTATCTATCCTAGTGAGAGATACCCTAAATCACCATTAACTTATAATAATAATAAAAAATATTTCTTAGGAAAATATTCAAGGACATATGGTCCTTGAAGTAACTAATGTATGAATGATGAATGTATGAATGTTGGATGGATGTATGACTAATGGATGAAGAAGTTGATGAGGCCTTCTACAGACAGCTGGAGGTAGCCTCATGGTCAGTGGTTCTCACGGGGGACTTCCACCACCTTTATATCAGCTGGAAACACAACATGGCTAGGCTCAAACAATCAGAGGGTGACAGAGTACCGGAACAGGTTGTCAAGGCAGGTTATGGAATCTCCCTCTCTGGAGATCTTCAAAACCCACTTGGACGCAATCCTGTGCAACATGCTCTAGGTGATCCTACGTGTGCAGGGGGCATTGGACTAGATGATCTCTAAAGAACTCTTCCAACCTTAAGGATTCTATGATCCTATGAACAGTCCTGAACAGAGGTTCCTGCAGAGCATTAATAATACCTTTCTGACATAGATTGTGGACAGGCCAACGAGGTGAGTTGGGCGACTGGACCTAGCACTAGCAAATAGAGATGGACTTGTTGCAGAGGTGAAGGTGGAGGATAGCCTTGGCTACACTGATCATGAGTTGGTGGAGTTCAGGATCCAACGAGGAAGAAGCAGGGCTGGGTCTTGCAACCATGGACTTCAGGAGGGCTAACTTTGACCTCTTCGGAGACCTACTTGGAAGGATTCCATGGGCTTGGGCTCTAGAAGGAAGCAGTGGGGGCTCAAGAGGGCTGGTTAGTATTCAAGCAGCATTTACTCCAAGCTCAAGATTGGTGCATCCCAATATGTGAGAAGTCACGGAAAGGGGGCAGGAAGCCTCCGTGGATGAGCAAGGAAGTAATGGCAAAACTCAAACAGAAGGCAGTACACAGAATGTGGAAGAAAGGAGAGGCTCCTTGGGAGGAATATTGGAATGTTGATAGAGAATGAAGGGATGCGACAAGGAAGGCTAAGGCACACTTGGAATTAAATCTGGTAAGGGATGTTAAAGATAACAAAGATAACAAAAAAAGCTTTTTCAAATATATCAGTGGCAAAAGGAAGATTAGGGAAAATATGCTCAGGAGTAGCCAGCATGGATTCTCCAAGGAGAAAACATGCTTAACCAACCTGATAGCTTTCTATGATGGAATAACTGGCTGGATAGATGAGAGTGGAGGATATCATCTACCTGGACTTCAGTAAGGTTTCTGACACTGTCCCTCACAGCATCCTCCTGGGCAAGCTCTGGAAGTGTGGGTTATATGGGTGGATGATGAGGTGGATTGAGAACTGGCTGGATGGCAGACCTCAGAGGGCTGTGATCAGTGATGCAAAGTCTAGTTGAAGGCCTGTGGTATCCCCCAGGGGTCGGTTCTTCAGTCCAGTCCTGTTAAATTTATTCATCAATGATGTGGATGATGGGATAGAGCATTCCCTCAGCAAGTTTGCTGATGATATGAAAATGGGATGAGTAGCTGATACCCCAGAGGGCTGTGCTGCCATCCAGCGGGACCCAGAGGGACTTGGACAGATTAGAAAACTGGGTGGTGAGAAACCTTATGAATTCAACAAGTGCACGGTCCTGCACCTGGGGAGGAATAACTGCAGACAGCAGTACAGACTGGGGGCTGACCTTCTGGAGAGCAGCCCTACAGAGAAGGACCTGGGCATCATGGTGGATGACAAGTTGACCATGAGGCAGCAGTGTGCCCTCGTGGCCAAGAAGGCCAACAGGATCCTGGGGTGCATTAAGAGGACCTGTCTCCAGCAGGTCAAGGGAGGGGATCCTCCCACTCTCCTCCTCCCTGGTGAGGCCACATCTGGAGCACTGTGTCCAGTTCTGGGCCTCACAGTACAAGACGGATGTACAACTACTGGAGAGAGTTCAGCGCAGGGCTACAAGAATGATCAGGGGCCTGGAACATCTGCCCTATGAGGAAAAGCTGAGAGGGACCTGTTCAGCCTGGAGAAGAGAAGGCTGAGAGGGGATCAGATCAGCATCTATAAACACCTTAAGGGAGGGGGTGAGGAGAATGGGCCAGCCTCTTTTCAGTGGTGGCCAGCAATAGGACAAGAGAAAATGGACACAAACTGAAACACCACATGTTCTACAGGAACTTAAGGAAAAATAACTTGACAGTGATGGTGGCAGAACACTGTAACAGGTTGTCAAGAGGGGTTACAGAATGTTCTTCTCTGGAGCTATTCAAAATCCTTTTGGACTCAATCCTGTGCCACATGCTCTAGGTGACCCTGTATGTGCAGGGGGAGTTGGACTGGATGATCTCTAAAAGTCCTTTCCTTAATGATTCTATGATTCTATGACCCCACTTTCAGCTGTCACAGTCTCTGTTTTTTATAGGAGGAGTGTTATGGGATATTTGCTTAAAAGTTGGTCTTTAGTCACTGCATGGATTACATAGGAAATGCTAAGTCAGTTAAGACATTTTATTGTTGTTTTTAAAAATATTTGTCAGAATTTTTTATTAGTTTCAGGCAGTGACAACTGTATTATAGGCTTAAAGAGGTAGTAGAAAAAATCACTAATGTTTGGCTTCATTAACATTGCTTTATGTGCATCATGACAGTAAAGGAATGTTAATCATCCAACATATGTGCATCAAATAATTTAGACTTTTGTTTATCCTCTGCAATATATTGTTGGTTCTCTTTTTTCCTTCCCCCAGACAACGAATGCTCTTCCTTCTTTCTTTATTAAAGAGGCCATAACTGCAGGATTATTATTGTCAACACAAAGTTTAAATGGAAACAAATGGCACACAAAAAAGACCAAATGGCATACCTCAATTCCTTTCTGGTGGTGGACTTTCTAACCAGTGACATGCACATCATAAATCTGTTCAGGGGTTAAAACAAAACGCCAGTCATTAAGCATTATTTAGAACAAGTTTTTCTAGTCTTGATTGATTAAATCACCATATCCCAGATTCAGTTACCGTGTTACTATGCCCTAGAAACATCACTTCAGATTCTAAATACTTTGGAATAATTTGTTTTCTCTAAACCAATTTGTATCTTGTCAAAGTGAGATTGCAGTTTTACAACCACCTGGGGAATAAGTGATCCCATTCCATAAATAACAGTCATCTGCATAATATGTACTAAGATGTCCCTGTAGTATTTAGAGATATTATATATGAATAGAAAAAAAAAAATACACTCAATTAAAAGAATTATGTAAGAGACAGACTTTAGCTGATATGTCTAATATTTTAACACTTTTTTAATATAAAAATATGTAGGCAAATCTGTATGAATAGTTTGATCTTGGAGTACTGAAGATCTAAAGATAGAAGTGTTAAAAAATAAATATTAAAAAACAAAGCAAAACAAAAGAAAAATTTAACTGACTCTTAAAGATTTCCACCAGGTTAGCATGCAGTGATTGAATATCAGGAAATTAATACTTTTAAATGGACATTTAAGTAATTGAAAACTCTTCTTCTTGGAATTAAAACACCAAAGGTAAGGAATATGAAAATACTTTGTAACTGAACATCAGAACTATAGGACTAAAGTAAATCTTCTAAGAGAATTCTCATAACGCATATACATGCTTGTTCCCTGATTCTGGCTGCCTATGATATACTATTTTTAGACATACAGAGCATATACATACAAAAAAAAATCACATAAATATATTAAAATATTAAAGAAAATCCCTAACAGATTCACTGAACAAAGGGGACAAATGGACAGAAAAGACTACCAAGTCTCTTCTAGTGGGAGGATAAAGCAGAACATATCTTCTAGCATCTTCATCAGGTGTGGGGAAATGTTTTTGAAATATTTTTGAAAATTTGTAGGTTTTAAAGAAGAAAAAAATAAAATGTTTTCTAGTTTCTCTGTTTCTCTCTGTTATGTCTGAGAGAAAGGTTACTGGGAAGAAAGAGTAAGTTAAGAGAGGTGATGCTAAATTCCTTCTGTAAGTAGAAGGGGAAAAAGTACTCTCCAAATACCAACAGACAGCAGCAACAGTGTTAAGAGAATGAGCATTGTGAAAAAGTTTAGCCTTTCATTCTGTTCTTCTAGGAGCTCTCCCTGAGCAAGGAGAAAAGTTTCACTTGAAGCTGATACTTGCTGATCTAAGTACAAGATGATCTCAGTAAATTTACCCTTTGACAGATATAATCAGATATAATTTGATTAATTTATATTTTACATCTGTTTATGACTGAAAATCATCTGTGGAAGAAGAGAAACATGTGAGTTGGAACAAGTTTAAAAAATCCAACTTGTAAAATTTTGGAGGAAAATGGCCTTCAAAACTTAGTGAGTTTTGGATCAAGTGCAAAATCAAAATAACGTCATTCTTTCAGAAATAATCCCATTATCATTTTTAAAAAAATGAACTGGATGTAAGTTTGTACAACTCTAAGTAAAAGCTTAGATAACTAGTAAACTTAAGAAGCACAAAGTATTCATACTTTTGAAGAGATTTAGCAAACTACGAAGTGGTAAACGTGAGGATCAAGGTGAGAAACAGAATAACCCTGTAATTTTTGCAATTGTCATAATTGTCTTTATAAGGTTGTGAAGGCACTTTTAACTGTTAAGTTGTACTTTTAGTACTCTGAATTGTAACTGAGAGAAGCAAAAAAAAAGAAAATCCAGTTCCAGATTTGCCCTTTTAATTCATTGCTTGTAATATAGGATTTGTGAATTTGTCACAAAAACATGAGATGGAAGCCATGGGAAGAAAGTAACAGTATAATGGGAAAAAACAGAGACAGAGAAGTATAATAATGCATGGTAATTTTTCCTTGGAAAATGGGAATAGCATACTGAGAACAGAAGCTACCCTAACTTTTTTCTTTCTTTCTGTTTTTTTTTAGAATATTCTGAGTCCCAGCACTCTTTCCCTTCTCCATCCTCATCTCTCCATTTCTTCTTCTGCCCACCCTGGAGAAAAAGAAAAGAAGAAAAGAAAAGAAAAGAAAGGAAAAGAAAAGAAAAGAAAAGAAAAGAAAAGAAAAGAAAAGAAAAGAAAAGAAAAGAAAAGAAAAGAAAAGAAAAGAAAAGAAAAGAAAAGAAAAGAAAAGAAAAGAAAAGAGAAAAGAGAAAAGGGCTAGCTAAAAACTAATCCTGGGGGGATTTTTTTTTTTAGTTTTCATTTCAGTCTTAACTAGAGCCAGTATACATCTGGATTTCCTCAAACATGTCCTCCCTTCTCTGCCTAGAAATTTTTTTCTGTCTGGGAACTGAGAAGTTTGTGCCCCCAGCTGGGATGTCCAAAACTTCCAGACATGTTCACTATGCACATACAGATTAACTTTGCAGCATAGACATGGTGTCTGCTCCTTCTGGGAAACGTCAATACACTATGAATATGAGACACAGTTGGCCTGCACATACACAGTAAGTCTAACATGCTCCAAACATGTTGGATTTACTACAAGCATATTAGTTTATATCCAGGATTTCCAAGACAGGTATAGTTTTAAATTGCTTGGGATTTCTTTCTTTCCTTCTTCCTGGAAAAGCCCATCTTACACTACGTATGAATGGTGCTGAAATAGTGTGAAGGAAGAAACTATAGTCAAAGAAATGAGAGCACAATAACCATAATGAATGCACACCGTAAAAGACAAACATCAGAAACAGACTCACTGTGATTTATGGAACTAACTTGAACTGAAATCTGAATTCAGAATAAAATCTCTTTTGGATCCGTAATATCACTAAGGGACAGTCATTCTAAATGGATGAACTAGACTATCTAGACTTAGTTTGGTTGAGGTTTCTGACCACAAGAGCAATACTGGAAAGAAATTGTTGCACCTGTCTTAAGGCAATGAATATATTCTCCTTTCAGAGAGTGGGTTGCATGTTACAGTAGGCAGCTGTGCTGAAGAGCTACGAAAGGACTATGTTATCTTCAGCTGACCAAGATACTTCTCCTATCAAAATGCACTTCAAGTTCTTTTACTATTCACATGATATTCACATGTGTGGGGAAAAAAAACCACATACACACAAAAAACGATCACCTTATGCTTGTAGGTAACATAGTGCTAAAACTGAACCAGGTGCAGCTGCACAGATAAAATAAGGTATAGAATTGGCCCACAGGCTTACATGGACAAAGTAAAGAGGCCAAAGTTTGCCCTTACTCATATTGCGAAGGAACTCCAAAGTAAAGTTAGTTGACATACAAATAAAAATAGCAATTCTTCAGAGACAAATCATCATAGATTGCATAAATTTGAATTGGGAGAATGCCAATTCCCCCTATTCTTTATCCATTTAGAGGCTTTGTTTAAAATGATAAAGTGGACCAGTCATATTTCTTTGATAATATTGTGCCTGCAGGATGCTAGTGATAAGTGGCAGAAACATCATTAACATAACATGACAATGCCAAATTAATTCTAATTATCCTGATCATTGAGCATTTAAATGGAAATGAAGACATTAAAGGTAACTAATTACTGAAAAGACTATTTCTGAGAATTAATTATGAAAAGGTTTAAACAAAGACAATGTAAAACTCTGGGCCTCAACTGTCTAACATCTTGTCAGTTTGTTTGTTTGTGATGAACCCACTTGAAAAAGTGACTGATCTTTTTTTGAAAAAAAAATATGAAAAATTTAAGGTATCACTCTGGTAATTACATATTTTATTTTGTTTCCTCAAATGTATAGCCATTATTAATAAAATAACGGCTTCATTATCTCTCTATTCCCAAGTTTAAATAAAGGTTACAGTTCATAATGCAGCTGATTGATCATAATGAGCTTATCAGCAAAAGATGAAAGTAATACATATTAAAAACTCTCTAATAACAAATTATGAAAACTACATTTCATATAAAGTATTGAGCCCTCACTGCTTACTAAGATCTCACAAAAAAAAATACACAACCACTCATATGATGATTTTTTAAAACAACTTATTTTGTAGTTACTTGAAAAAATATAAATGTCTTACTTGCATTATTATAATTATTTCAGTATCTGGTCATGTTACTTTTTTATTATCCTTCCAACCTTAATTTCTTCAAGAAGTAGAAACCATTTAAAATAAATAAATAAATAAGAGGTGGATAGATTTTCTTTTGTTTCTGCACATTTGGAAATTAAAAATGAAGTGTTTCATTTGGTGCTGGGGCAAGAAGGAGGGAAGTTCTAACAGAAGGGTACTGTGGATGCTCCCTACTGTTGGTTAGAAACTCTGTGGCCTTGAAAATCAAATACACCTGGGTCCACAGAAGTTAGCCTGTTAGGTCTGTGCCAGGATCTGTCTCATTTTCTGTTCTAGTTCTCCTGGCAACCTGATTTAACAATTCACTGCCAGAACATGCAAAGAAGAATGAATATCACAAAGGTTGGAACAGCAGATTATAGGACTTAGATCCCATCATTAGTAATGTTGACTTTCTGATTCCTACCTCATATAGTTTATTGATTTGGAAATGAGCTACAGAATCCCCATTACTTCTGAAATGTTTCTTTTATTTTTTTATTATAAAAAGTTTGCTCGAACTGCTGAAAACTGTATGGCTAGGTCAGGTATCTGGCCATCTAGGCCATCTAGGCCAGGATGAGTTGAGAAAAAAAATCCTAATAACACTTTAGATGATACAGTTTTTCTCTGTTTTCTTTGATTTTTTTTTGCTAAAGTTACCAGTTTATCAAGAGCAGTATGAGGATGGTAATCCTCCATTTACAGCAAGCACAGTATGCAAGTCCGCATTATATGATGTTGAAGTTACAAGGCTATATGATTCCTGTTTTATTTTTCAAATATTAGTTAAATGTAAAGCCTAAACAGTAAATTATACTAAGCAATGTTACAACCTTTCAGAAATACAGTTTAACATGATCACAGAAAGTATCACACATATAAAAAATCCATAGTTTTCCATCATGGTCAAGAATTGATGATTATTTAGAAGTTAAGTTTTTCAAGAATAGATGCAAGTCTTGCAGCATGTTTTGTCACAACTCTATCATTCAAAAAAATCAGGCACTCTTAAATAGGAGAATTCCATCTTTCTTTGGAGTAGTAGTTATTCATTCAAAAACAAAGGCCAATTTAAGACATGTATGTCTATAAACTAGGCACTGAAATGGCTAACTGATGATCTGCTGAATCTGGGACAAGGCTCCACAGCATGCACCAAAGACCATTATTCAGAACATGGGGAAGGTCATGGCAGTAGAGACCATTTCACTGACCTGAGGCACAGAAGGATGCTTGCTCTACCTTCCGTATAGCTATACGTAGTATTAGCGGTATTGCTACAGTGGTGTTGTACACAACATAAACCATCCTACTGACATTTTAATAGGCAAGACTTCATAACCCAAGCACAGAACACAGAACCGCTTTCAGGACTGAGCTGAGATTCTGCCATTCAGCTACCTCCATGGCTGAGAGAGTATCAGCCTGACTGTATAGATATGTCTTTGCACAGTACAGCAGATCCTAAGTGGCTCCAGACAAGCAAATTTATGCCCCCACTCATATATACCACAAAGGCAATATTATTGAATTGACCATCCAATTAATATATTTAATCTAGATATTTGAGATCTTAGGCCTGCGAACCAGAGCCAGGAATGTTGAGAAAAGGGTGAAAGATGCTTCTTTTTGCTTAAGAGTCTTTTGCCGAAATAGCCTCCCGAGTCTGCTCTCTAAAGACGGACGGGTGCATTCTCTTGCGCTTCTCAGGGCGTCCCCCTCCTGCACGGACTCCGTCCGGGCCTCTCGAACATCACCAAGGTACCGTTCATGGGAGCGTCACTCACCCCGGGATTCGGACGTGGCTGCCACGAAGGGGAGGAGCGGCGAAGATGGTCCACCACCACCCCAGCTCCCAGGTCCAGATCAGGGTCAGGAAAAGGCGATAGGTCAGCTGCCCAGGGTTTCGGGGAAATCTGACATGGACTGCCAACAATGACTTGATACGAGTTGAGATCGACAGCCAACTTTATTATGGAAAAACATACACTTATATAGAGGATGCAAAGGGGAGGAGAGAAGGGAGGAGCGAGATATGGGATTGGTGATATGCTAATCCTTGGACCCCTGTGGTTGACGGAGCCCCGTAGGTGGGCGGTCAGTTGGCCAGAGCAGATTGCTCTGGCCCCCATCTTCGGGAGCTCCGGCCTCCACCTTTGGGCTTCTGGAACCTTCCAGTTACCTGTGATGAGTAGGCCTGACTGAGCATGCTCCAAGCACGGGGTCACAGAAGGGTCAGTGGTTCCCCCCTGTACATCCACAGTTGATATCATTACATAAGATGTTCTTAATACAACATTCTCACCACCTAAACTCACGTTTCCCTACAGCTCTCTACTACTCTTTTCCCAAAATGCTGACCAGAGCACATCACAACTATTGCAGAAGAACCCAGATAAGCTCCATGTGGTTCTCATACATTAATATTCACTCAGGAACTGTGAAGTCTACACTCATATGAAAGATTTTAAAATATATGTCTCTGCTTTCATCTTTCACTTCTCTCCTGAAGATATATAATTGAGAATGCAGATTTTAGGAGGAAAAAATAATGAAGTAGTATACTCCTATAAATCAGTAGTAGAGGAAAGAATTGAAATGTGCAGTTACCCTAATTCATCCTGTAATTATCATAATTTTGGAATTAATTAGGTTTCAAAATCAAGACTTCCTTTCCTCTAGCTAAGAGCTCTGAGATTAACTTTTTTTTAAGCCTGTGGCATCTGAATATTATCCCTGTCCAGGGTTGAGATTGTTATATATTTCACCAGTATTTAGTATAGCAGAAAAGGTAGAAAATGGATACCTCATAGAAAAATCAAATCTACCAATCTGAACTACATTTTGTAATGGCAGCATTTTTAAAAGGTTAATAGAGAAGTCTGTAGTCAATTATGTGACTGAATTGCCTCCACATTGTTACAGAATGCCACAGAAGCACAGAATGGTTAAGGTTGGAAGGGACCTCTAGAGATCATCTAGTCCAAACCCCCGCTCCAGTATGGACTCCTAGAGCACATGGCACAGGGTAGCATCCAGGCGAGTCTGGAAGATCTCCAGAGAAGGAGACTCCACAACCTCTCTGGGCAGCCTGTTCCAGGGCTCTGTCACCCTCACAGGAAAGAAGTTCTTCCTCATATGGAGGTGGAACTTCCTGTGGTTCAACTTACACCCGTTACCTCTCGTCCTGTCACTGACCACCCCAGAGAAGAACCTGGCCCCATCCTCCCTGCAATCACCCCTCAGGTACTTGAACATGTTAATCAGATCTCCTCTTAGCCTTCTTTTCTCCAGACTATACAGTTCCAGTTCACTTAGTATTTCCTCATATGATAAATGCTCCAGTCCCTTAATCATCTTCATGAGTCTCTGCTGGACCCTCTCTAGAAGCTCCATGTTCCTCTTGTACTGGGGACCCCAGAACTGCACCCAATACCCTAGGTGCGACCTCACCAGAGCTGACTAGATGGGGAGGATCACCTCCCTTGACTTGCTGGCAATGCTTCTCCTGATGCAGGCCAGGGTCCTGTTTGCCTTCTTGGCTGCAAAGGCACATTGCTGACTCATGGCTAATCTGTTGTCAGCCAGGACTCCCAAATCCCTCTCTGCGGAGCCGTTTTCTAGCGGGTCAACCCTAATCTATAGTGGTGCCTGAGTTATTCCACCCAAGGTGCAGGACTCTGCACTTGTCCTTGTTGAACCTCATGAGGTCCCCCTCTGCCCAGCTCTCCACATCCTATCTCCGTCTCTCTGAATGGCAGCACAGCCCTCTGGAGTGTCAACCACTCCTCCCAGTTCGGTGTCATCTGCAAACTTGCTGAGGGTGTATTCAGCGCCCTTGTCCAAGTCACTGATGAACAAGTTGAAGAGCACCAGACCCAGTACTGACCCTTGCAAGACACCACTGGCCACAGTGCTATCCCATGCTATTCCCAGCTCAAAAAACATCAGAAAAGAGAAAAATATTGAATTTCTGAAGAAAAACAAATTCCCTGTGATACTTCTTTTGCAATCCACTATAGATTTGTTGCAAAACAATATCAAGTAGGTAACTGGCACTCAAGGTCTTAATCCTATGACATAATTTATAGAGCATTAATCTAATATCACAAAGATATATAATAATATCACAATAACAGTTATGATCACACTGTGCAACTATAATCGTCAGCATGTAAAATGAATAAATACATTTAAAAGGAAAAAATCTGGATTTTTATTGTTTAGGAATTTGAAAAAAATAAAAAGGAAATAATTCTATCAATAATGCTATGGAAATGGCTTTCTAAGTTATTTCAATAATTATCCCAGTTCCACTGGAAATTAATTTTCAGTGTTCCATACTTGACTAGTATTGTTTGTCTGTTTTTTGGTGAAGTGCTAATGATCCCTCTCATACATCTACACACACACCATATCTACACATATACATCGGCTGGAGAGTTAGAGGCATACCTAATTTAAGTTACCTAGACATTTACTTTTTACAAGGCTGAATTTAACTACCTGTACCTTTTCACAATTTACTACTGGAGTGAAAATTCCCTAGATGTGGTCCGTGGCCAATGATAACTTTCTTTGGAAAATCTGAATGACAGCAATTAGACAGCAACATTCACTGCAAAAGTGGCACGTAGGTAGTGTTTGGAGAAACAGCTGATAATTTTGATTCTTGGGTGGTCTGTACTGAATCTGCCTTTCTTCCCCTGTTACATCCAGGTTTCTAGATTCATGCTTTTACTTCTTCAGTTTTGTTCCATCATATACAGTGGAAAAAAGTGCTTTCCCCCAATATTTTCCTAAATTAATTGTATGTGTCCAGATAGACGTAAATTTATATCTCCCATGGAGAGCCGATTTGAAAATTAATGAAATAGATCCCATGCATTCCCAGCAACAACTTAGACAACCAAATTGGTATTTATACTATATACCTTTATCAATCTAAGAGTTAGATATTAGCTCTAAAATAATCATATAGATTGGCTATACAAAATATAATGACTAATAGGTACTTTCAGAAAACAATTCACCATGCATTTTCTTTTCTATTCGTTTAACCAGCATGTTACAAATAGTATGGTCAGCCTATCTGTTTTTCAGATCAAGGTTTCTCCTCACACACAAAGTTGTTGAATAACCGAAATATTTGTTTAATTTTATTAAGTGTATTTTGAATTATTAAGCGAATATTTTCTGCTTAGATCAATTCTCCCAACCTCATCAAAAACTAACTAATAGTGACTGGTTGAAAGTTGTATTTTTATCAAGTCAGTGATTTATTTGAGGAAAAAAAAATATTCCTTGAACTGCAGCAGTTATATACAAAGGTAGATAACTCTCCTTAAATTTACTGAAAGACCTCTGCAATGGAAAGGAAAAATCTCTACTTCTCTGATATGAAAGAAGTTTCTGTGCCTTACCTCTGAAAAGATGGGCTTGAAAGCACACACAGATCAGTAGATCAGTACCATCAAAGCCTTTATGAGGTTTTTTTTGTAAGATTTTTTTTCCTGTAGAGCATGTATATTATAAAAGCAGTGGATTTCACAGTTTGCAAATTCCCATCTTAATCAGAAACCCAGAAAAGGCCCAAGAGCTTCATTTGTAGCAAAATATCAAATACAGAGCCTGGTTAAGATAACTCTTTATTAGAATCATGAAAATTTGAGATGAAAGGATCAGCAGGATGTGTTATGATTTTGTTTCATCTCTGTATAAGATATTGTGTTTTATTTAAGTAACAAAAACATCCAATATACATATATGTCAGATTCTAATTTAATTTCTGATTTTTTGAAAAATTCTTTTAATAAAATCATCTTTATTCCAATGGCAGTGAAGATTAAGTGGTAAGTTTCAATGATACAGTAAGATGAACATAAATTCTGCTCCTTTTTATCTCCAGTGAATGTTACAACACAAGAACATTAAACTTTTCCAGCAGACACAGATCAGTTCACAAAGAAGTAAGTAAAGAACAGATCCTATAAATAAGTTCAATATTTTTCCTTAATTTCCTTTAATTGAGACTTATTATAAGGAGACGTGTGCACTTGGTACCAGAAGCATGGTAACATTCAGAAATGCTATTTTAGTATAATTGATAAACAGAAGAGAAAGAATCCAGTTTGGGATTTCTATAGCTCAGTTTTGTGTCTGCCTAGTGTCCAAACTATAAACCTAATTAATTAAGTGCTTCAGATTCTCCCTACTTGTATTTTAACATACAAACACACACACACACAGAAAAAAAGCTCAAGTAAATATTTTTCCAGCTTTCTCCTATCTCAGTAGGACTTAAGTACCAAGAGAGCTTTCTATGGAACCCTTTATCCATTTTAGCTGGGAGTGACACCTTTCCAAATTCTCCTTTAAGTCAAAGCAATCTGTTATACTGCTTCTGGAGCAGGTTGCATTTCATAGGTTCCATTTGCTGTTTAGATTATCATCAGGTGTGCAGCTATAGTCACAAAGATATTTGTAATATAAATAGCTTGCTTGTGTGTACTATCTTTGCCAGTTCATTCTTGCAACTGCCAAATCTAGACTATAGGAATGAGTAGAGTATATTTGAATTGAGATAATCTATAGAGCTAGACAACAAATTTTTAATTACCCCATCCATATGTGTGACTTACTTTATTTGGAATTTTGTCACAAAAATCTTTCAGCTAAACACAGATTACCCAAATGATATTTTATCATGGTTCAAGAACCTTTCAACAAACCTAGACTGAGTTTTAAATGAGCCAGAGTAATAAATGGTTTTGGATAGAAATTCTGTGGTTTCACAGGAGTTGACCTGCAATCAGGCAAAACGTGGTGATTGAGCTTATAGTTTTGTGGTTTGTTTCATCTCAAATCCTAAAATAAAATTTAAGAGATGCCAGCACATACAAACTGAGACATGAAATATGCATACAAAATCCACTATAGCAAAACTGTTTTACTATGGGCAACATGATGGGGGGGAAAAAAGGCAAACAAACGAACAAAGCCCCCAACCAAACAAGTAAAGAAAAAAAAAAGAAAGAAAGAAAGGCTATATGCTTGTATAGAGGATTTCATCAAGGAAAGGCTTCTAATTCAGCCTGTGCAACCTGCAATAAAGACAGTGTACTTTCCATTACTGAAAGATCAGAGCTACTTAGAACGTGGTTTGGAGTTATTACAATAGCAAATCTAAGACTATGGGGGGTTTTGCTGGAGTAACTTCAGTAATTATGAGAATTATATTTGAAAATGAATAGAAAACAAATCCAGGAATAATAGTAATTATTTTAACTGCAAATTCTTCAAGATAGTTTAATTGCTGATGTAAATGATAGAGAAAAAAAATACAGAATTAGCTATAACTTACCTGAAAGATAACCACTCAAAGACTGCCAGAGATGCAAAGGCTGTTTTCTTTTAAAAAAAAGATATTACATTCACACTGTTGCTTTTAATATCCCTTATTATTTCTCGCTTAAGAAAAAAGTAACACCAAATGTTTGAAAAGATACTTAGTCAAACTTGAAGAAATAATGACCCCTTTCTCAAATTATTAAAATAAAATATCAGAGAATCTAGTCCTGGCATATTTACACTCCCTTTTCCAGAGGAAGAAAAAATAAAAAATATATGCGTTTTTACATGTTTATTTTAGAAATCGACTGGGTTGCCAGATATATTTATTCCCAGATTTATTCCTCTTTTGCTTCTATTGCTCCCTTTCCAGTGAAGTCAAAGGACCCTTAACTAACTAGAATTCTTGAGATGGGATGTCTCATTATGATATTATCTCCAACTGAAATCATGAGACTATGGCTGCTTATCTGTCCAAGAACTAAGAAGGGGATGGGGGTAAGGAGTTGTGGAGGATTGTAAAGAAACCTTCTCACCTTCTAGAAGTCCTTGAAAATTGACTATGGAAGGCAGAAATATTTTTTCAGCCTTTTCTATTTTCCCACTTAGAGAAGAACAGTCTTGGAAACACCTGCATATCTTTCAGAGGAAATGATATGTATGATGATTTAAAGTAGTATTAAGAGCAGATCTCAACCTAAGAGACTGGTCTTGTATCAGTGAATATAGGAGCATACTCACAGTTTAGTTTGTATAGGAGTTAGGAATGAGAAATGAACATATAGCAAGAAAAGAAGGCAAATATTCATAAGAACAAAATGAATAAAAAGAGAAGAAAACATGAAAGTTTAAACAGAAAAAAGAAAATTCAGTGAAAATAATTTCCAAGTTTCCTTTTCTTTCTCTTCATTTTTTTCTGATTTCTATCACCAAACTTTTTTGCAAGACTTCTCAGTTAAAACATTTTGCTGTAGCTATAAAAATCCTATCAGTACTATATCCCTCATCTTAACATCCCAAACAAAGATCTTAGTACCCAGATCCTAAATATCACAACCACAGTCATTTCAAATAAATGTAATTTGCATCCCAGTTTTTTTGTTTGTTTGTTTGTTTGTTTTGTATTCTGCTGAATAATTCTGAACTCTTCTGCACCCACAGAATAAGCTGCTCTTATATCAATTTCTGATCCTGACAAAGCGGAGGGCAGGTGATCAGAATTCAAAGCCCCTGAGACCAGATTCCAGCTACCAATAAAATAGTTTTAGAAAGCAAATTATGTTTCCTTCTAACAGTTCTGGTGGGAGAAGGGTAGAACATTAATCCTTCCTTGCCTCCCTTCTAGGAGAGCAGAGTATTGATAATACTGTAAAAAACAAATATATTTACAAAATGACTTATTCCTGTTATTTAAGTAACTCAGAATTATAAAGTATGCCTGAATTCTGTACATATATATAAAAAGATTGCTAGAGGCAAGAATCACTTTTGCAGTATCACCATACTGCTTCACTGCTTCCTTGCACATAAACCTTATTTCTAATTAGTCTGAGCTCCATGAGAATCAATCAGAGACTGTATAAGCATTCTAAACACAAACTGTGCATGCCACTTCAAATATACCCCTAACACTTTGAAATATTTCTGTTAAATACTCCCAGGAAATATGCCATATTCCACCAAAAGCATGGTTTACCAATGTTTCATTTTTTTCAAGTAATCCCTCGATAAGCACACACATATATTTATAAACAAGCGGATTTTTTTTTTTTTTGCTTTTTATCTAATATAATTTAGTACATAATAATATGTACAATCTCTCTATTAAGGAAGATGCTTGGAACATTGTCATTGATGTCATTTCAGGAACAAAGACATGCAGATGATATTGGTCATGACTCATTGACACGGATATATTTGAAATGGCAGGTGATAAGTTAGCATAGCATTAACCAAGGCTTTTATTTCCCCCACAATATCCTAGGCAGCTTTGGCTCCTCTAGTTCGGTTTAAAGGCTTCATTCCATAAAATCAATAAATCCAGGCTGAGTCTTTTCAGCAGAATGTTTAGAACTCAGCCAATCTTTGAAATCCTCCCTCAGAAAACGCTGCCTGAGAGAATCTCAAAGAAGGGAATCAGTCTGCTGAAGCTTACAGACGTACTTCTCTCTAATAGCACCTATAGAAGAAACAGCACTTATAATTTCCTGGGCATTTTAATCACACTCAGCTCTGGTAGGTGACACCTTACATGTCTTACACTGAATGCAGTAGATGTTCATATATATTATTTCTGAAACCCAATTTCTTGCATTCATACAACTGAAATTAAAACTAGATCCCTGTACAATAACCCTGACTAATTTGTGGCACGACAGATATCTCAGTCAAAAAATGCAAAAGGTGAAATCTTATGTAAGAAAGTAATACATAGTTATACTTAAAACAACTACAAAAAATAAGGTCACTGTAGAATTTGAGGATGCCATCTGAGGATGCTTGAGGCTTATGCAAAAAAAAAAAAGACAATAAAAGCTGTAAGGATAAAATAGTTCCTTCACATCCTCTTGGAAGTTCAAGAGAGAATCAGGGAAGTACTTTGTTTGTTTGTTTTCATTTTAAAGATATATAAAATGTACTTTTTATGGATAACGCTTATTCCTGAGTTCTCTTCCTCCACAGCCTTAAGTTGTTTTTCACATTGCTTACCTCTTGCTGAACTTCCAAGGAAATGTCTGTAAAACTAGCAACAATAAGCATTCTATATCATAGTTAAGAGAAGGATCAATAGATCTTCCATATAGGGTGTGGACATAAATATAAAAGGTAATACTGCAGAGACTACTCCAAAATTCCATTTTGCAGGTTCCTGGAATGTTTCATTTTAATATTTTAATCATTATCAAATGGTGTTGGAGAAGACTTAGGTCTGTGAAGGAGTAATGTTGTTGACTCTAGAAATATGAAGAGTTTAAATCCTAAAAAGGATTTTTAATCTATTCTCCTGACTTTTAAAAATGACATTTTAGAAATGTCAGGAATCAGATTATTCTTCAATTTTTCTTGTTTCTCTTATTCATTTTCATCATATCTCAATCTACTTCTGTAAAATCTTAAATTGCTTCTCTTTCTTCTGTTCCTAAATAAATTCTGCTAAAAAAGTATCATTCTAACTCACATCTCAATTGAGATAAATTAAAAGAGATAAATTTTCCACAGTTCTAGAATTTGGCAATATTTTTAGCTGTCTTTTAAATGCAGTGAGACAAAATACCCTAGGGAATGCAGTGATGAACGGTTGACAACATCCTGATCCACCTTCATCAGGACATACTCTGCAGCTGGTGTTGAGATACCCTTCCGTGCAAACCACTGGAAGGAGAGTCTGTAGTGAGCTTCACAACAGCACCTGTTCCACTAACTTTTTTTTTTTTCCTTTTTTTTGGGGGGACAGGGTGAGGAGGGGCGGGGGGAGGTTGTTTGTTTGGTTTTGTTTTGTTTTCACTCTGTGTATACAGCTTCTACAGGAGTGATGCTAAGTTTACAAATTCATCTAGGTCTAACTTTGACTTGATCTTTCCCTCCTCTCAAAACGATTAAACAAAATATACATATCTGAATGATCATCTCTCAGAAGAATGTTCTCAGTATTCTTCAGTCAGTTGCTTTTTGAATATCGGAACCAATAAAATAAATGGGGAAAGAGGGTTTAGGCATGTTCCTCTTTTTGCATTAAGCTACAGCCAATAAAACTCTGAAACAGTCTATGGAGTGGAACCACTAATTCTTTTGTATTTAGATCCTCAGCCAGCTAAAACATTAGCCTGGAAAGTTTGAGCAGGTCTCACATTTAATGAAATCAAGGCAACTGAAGATGGTAATCTACATTTTGGCAAACAGTCTCAAAAGGTTAAGTTCCATAATTACTTTCTACTTGCTAGGTATGGAGGCCAAACCCAATGAGGTGAGGCTGCTGCAGCTCTATGCCCCTCAGTCCAAATAGCAGCAAGATTGAGAATCTATTCCCAGTAGGGAAAACACTCCCTACATTACCCACATAAATACTCATATACAACATATGTGCACACACACAAATATATACATACAAACAGCCAACCATGCAGATATGACATATCCTTACAGCACTCACAGTCCTGATGATCCCATCTTATTCTTTCTCTGGCAGATCAAGAGGAAGGTCTATTGCTGGGACATCCATAGAGAAAAATACGTATATTTGTTCAAAGCGGATTCCTCTAGCAGGCTGTTGCTGGACCTTGTCATTTCTTAAAGAGGAGCTCAGTTCAGTTTCATTCACCAATGCTCGTTACGGATCCCTAATATTTAAGTGCTTCAGTTCATAACTTAGATGATCTGAATCTTACTCTGGATGTGCAAAGATGAAAGAAAGAGGACGAAAGAGTTTGAAGTCCAATCAAAGGCAGATGTGATGAATTCCCTTGCCAGTGCCTAACGGTATTTTCTCACTAAATATAATGCATTCTCAAGACAAACTGTAACAAAATTATAAAAAACATTAAAATAAAAGTAAATCATAAATTCAATTAAAATAGCATTAGTATGTGAAAGCACTGGTTTAGCTTAAACCTTTACTTCAAGTCAGATGTTTTCAATTTCAATTGAAATATTTGAAAATAATTGAAACATTTTAAAATGTGTACTGCATATATCCAGTAAAAATATGTTATACAAACAAATCAAACCCTATCTTAAAAGCATTTGTTTGGTTTCTTGTGGACAAGGCAATCCACATAAAACTAGTCATTTATGGTGAATTTTTACTTCCTCAGCAAAAGAATGAAGAAAGGGAAAAGGACCAAAAAATAGCATTTCATTTTGTCTTGTCATCTTAAAAGAGTTGAGACTCTAGAGTTTAAAAACAGGTTAAATTTTCTGTTGGTTATTTTCCATTTTAGTTTTTGTTTGTTTGTTTATTTGTTTGTTTTTAGGCTAACGGAGTCATTCTGAAAAAACATATATTTTGTAATGTATTTAGTCTTAAACAAAACTCCTAAAATAAAAATTAGCAACCTAAAAGACATTGAGAAAAATTGTTAATTTGGAAAATTATTTTAAAAATAAAATTTTGTAATAATTATATTAATAATCACATATTGTGGTGCATAAATACAAATAATATGTAAAATATAATAATTATTTATTAATTACTTTAAAATATTTAAAAATATGATTCAGTACTTTGCAGGTTTGTGATAAGCTACTGGATGATAGGATTTCCTAAATGATTATAATATCAGTGGACTCCCTACTGTAGAACTGAATTTAGTATTGGAATTCTTATATATAGAAAAAGATGCAATAATATAGTGAAATAATATTAGTTAAGTAAAGACCATGAGGAGATATATATATATATATATATATGTCATACTGAACCTGGTTATTCCTTCAGGGTAGATCACAGATCATTTGTTTAATTCAGAAAGTATGACTGCATGTTATAGTGGTATGAATGAACGGAAATTTACTTAGTGAGGAATTCATTTTATTTACCTTCTATTACAAGGCTACTTCTGCTGTCAGTGTGAATCATTCTATATAATAATGAAAAGAACAATCTGGCTACTTCATGGTGCAAATCTTTTATACTGCGAATAACACGCAGTTCATTTTCTTGTAAGGGAAAGCGAAGTATAACATACATGGTTATCCTTAAAATATGAATGCTACTGAGAAAGTTCCATCAAATTACAGTTTTGTGCCCATAACAAGCATAGCAAATACAATGATGACTACTGCTTTGTCTAGTCTAGCTTGTCAATGCCTAAAGTTTTGTTTCCTTTAATTCCAGTGAAAACTGTTGATTCTTGAGTTAATTTGGTATGAAATTTACAGATCTGTGAAAGATGCATAGCAATCTGATTCCAGTTACTTTACATCATATGGCTCTGAGAGGTACAGACAACTGTATTATTAAATGAGACTTTAAGACATTTCATTACAAAGAACATAAACTTTCCATAGTATATATTGCAATTCTCAGCAGAAAATCAGATCAAAGAGTCACATCATCAGAAAATGCTATATTTAATGGTTGTTTATAAGAAGCCTTTTAACTCTGTCTCTACAACAAGAAATCATACAGGGTTGAATGGCTGCAGAGACGTATTGCAGACTAAGTGCAGACAATTTATTTGCTGCAATCCCGCATTCCTGTAATGGTTCTCTGTGTGCCTTTTAGAGTAAAGTGGAAACACAAACAGGAAAGTGACTTGCTTTGTGATAAATGAATGTGTCTGAAAACATGAGACAGTGAGAATAGCCAAAATAAGTGATTCAAGCCTGTTGAGAACATGAAAGAAAATAGGAATTTCTTTATAATGCCAACTTAATCAAAGCTTGAGTCCTGATAGCCACAGAAGGCAGTGGTTGAAATGAAGGTATCATGCTGTTAGGCACGTCTGGAATGAGAAAAGTTATTTGAAAGAAGGAGAAATACTTCTGTTGATAACATAGCTTTAGATTTACCAAGCTTTAAATAAAAATGTAGCATCCATTATTATAGATCTTCTCCATTAACACTCCTGAAATCTCTTCCCACTGTATTGATGCTGATCTCAACTATTACAAAAGCCTTTGTGCTCCTTCATGTTAGCTTTGCGGAAGAGTCAGATTTAATAAAATAGGGTTAGTAACATTGATACGGAATAGTGCTGAAGTGAAGGATCTGGTATAGCACAGAATGAAGTATAGAGCAGCCTTATCATAGAATGATCATAGAATCATAGAACACATAAGGGTTGGAAGGGACCTCTAGAGGTCATCTAGTCCAACCCCCCTGCACACACAGGGTCACCTAGAGCACGTGGCACAGGACTGCATCCAAGCGGGTCTTCAGATCTCCTGAGGAGACTCCACAACCTCTTTTGGAAACCTGTTCGACTGCTGTGTCACCCTCACTGTCAAGAAATTATTTGTTAAGTTCCTGCAGAACTTTTGGTGCTTCAGTTTGTGGATGTTTCCTCTAGTTCTGTCAGTGACCACCAGTGAAAAGAGGCCGGACTCATCCTCCTCACTGCCTCCCTTGAGGCACTTATAGACACTGATCAGATCCCCTCTCAGCCTTCTCTTCTCCAGGCTGAACAGGCCCAGCTCCCTCAGCCTCTCCTCATAGGGTAGATGTTCCAGGCCCCTGATCATCCTCGTGGCCCTGCGCTGGACTCTCTCCAGCAGCTCCACATCCCTCTTGTACTGGGGAGCCCAGAACTGGACACAGTACTCCAGATGTGGCCTCACCAGGGCTGAGTAGAGGGCAGTTTCCTTAATTCCTTTTTCTTTTCTTTTCTTTTNATAATATATAACCCTTTCATCCTGTTTTCCCTCTACAGATGCTTATCTATATGGGCAACTGTTTACTTTTGAGTATAGGAATCATACAATGAACATAAATCCACCTGTCAATAAAAGCTAGTTATAGACATCCAATTATGCTTAAAAGGATAGCACCACTTGACATTTCTCTGTGTCAGGTAGATTGATAGGTAGGTTGTGGTCTTACCTATGTGCTTTTGGAAAGAGAAGGTATAGAAGAACTATTAGTAAGATGGTGACCAAATACAAAAAGTAGCTTACAGTTCACCATGTTGCACTGCAAGATGGAAGTGACAGCAAAGTCTGTAATGGCAGATAGCAACTTGCACTGTAGAGCATAACACAGACCATTGCTTCATGACCCACCCTGCCCAATTATTTTATTGAAATATACTGAAATGAAGCACACTGTTTGTGGCAGGTGTTGTTATATGTTATGTATGTATGTGTTAACATATATATGCATATATATAAAATATATAACAATATAATATATATAATAAACATATATTTTATATGTGTATGTATATTATATATGCTAACATATAACATATGCTATATGTTTTTGGAGGCCTTCTAGAAACTTAGCTGACAGCTTTTCTTTCTCTAAGGGCAAAAGTCATTGTCATCCTCTGTACTTGCAACCTTGATTGACAGAATGATTCAATAATATCTCTGTTAGAAACAGCAAGAAACACATATGGACTGAGGCTGGAAGTTCCTTGCAAATATAATCCAAACAATTAAGCCTAGGGATAGATATACAAAGAGATACCACAGAGCTTTGGGTGATAAAATCCAAATTTTAATTCAATTGCCAGTCCCACCTTGGCATGTCAAAGAACCAACAGACAGAACCCGTTTCAAAGTACATGTAGATGGTGTAGCCAATATACTTCCAACAAGGTACCAAAGCCAATCTGTTCTTCCATGTGTAGCACTTCCAGGGGAGGACAAATAGCAAATATCACTGAAAGATTTTTCTGCAAAGATGGACTGGGCGACTGTTGCTCCCCAGCTTCTGCAAAATGATTTTCAAATGGAGCTTTCAAACTTTCCTGAAGCTGCTAAGAGCATTCTTTGCCTTCAGTTTACTTTATAGAAAAAGTACATAATAAAATACCAACAAAAATTACTAGACTCTTTGTTGATAGGGAAGATACAAGGAATTAAGTATATGGAGCACTGGCAAGGTGTAAAATGTCAGTGCTCTGGTGTTTGAACTCATTCGCTTTTGAAGTTGCAGCCAGGGCATCTCTTACTCCTTTGAGCACTGATTCATGAAGCCAAATACAGATAAGATGGGGACATATGGAATATGCATTTCAGTATTAACAGGATCAGAACAGTAAAGACAGCATCTTATCTGAGTGGATAGAAAAAGTTTATCTCAGGATTCTGGCATGTGTGTGTGCCTGCATGACTGCATGTAGGCAACATTCCCAGGAATTCTAACATATTTGCCTACATACATATATTATTTGAATATATTATTTATGTTTTGCAATTGTTTCAATAAATAAGGAAACTCATCCACCAAAGGAATTTGGTTGAATGAGTAGGTAGAAAAATAGATGAAATTATAGATGCTCAATTTATAGTAAAAATGCTGTGCCTGACCAGATACTGTTATGCAAAGTATCAGGACATAAATTTGTTGTTGAAATCATTCTCTGAACTGTCTGCTTGAAGAGCTCATGGGAAGCTTGCCTTTCTGAAATTTATGGATTGGGTATGTGAAGAGGAAAAATGTTGATTTGTCCATCAAACAATATGTTGATTTAAATATGCCTTCCCGCACTAGCTGTTTGGGAATAGTGTGGTGTCAGTTTATTCATCTATGTAAATTGTTTAATCTGTTATTGAACTTCAGTGAAAACCTTCTGGAAAGGCTGCTTCTTCTACTGGAATGAGTCAGGTAGTAGCAACAGTTTCAACAGTGAATTTTATTAAACCAACAGATATAATAGACATAGGCAGAACAGCATATCATAGTCAAAGGGATTAAAACCTAAATAGCAGGAGTGGAGTGAAATATACAGTATATGCATTGTATACACAGCATATACACTATGGAAGCCCTGAATTTCAAAAAGTAAGATCTAGGCAGTGCTTGTATTTGCTGACTACTTTTCTCCTTTTCTGTTTTTCTTTTCTCTGCTGTATCTCTAAGCAAGGAATGAGTGCTCTCTTCCATGGAGAAGCACCTGACTCCACCAAACTACTCTTAAGCATGGAGTGGTTGGGGGTTGTACATTAGCTAGCATATACTTATACCTGCGAACTGACATCTAAAATAAAACTTGGTGCCGATCAAAGACTTGAAGAATTAATTCCAAAAGCATCTGCGCCTTATCAGAATTGTTGCAAATAGGCAAAACAAGGTTACAAGGTTCTTTTTTCTCCTGCATGTCACTGTGTGCTCCTTCCACCTGTGCTTCCATCTATTACAGCAGTCTTGATCAGAAATTGGCTTCTCTTTGCTGCAGCACTGACTGCAGGTTATCCCATTTTCAGCATTCACATACTCAGACTAGGAGAAATGGGATAGTAATATCGTTTGTACTTGTCACTAACAATCTTACTTCACTTTCATCAGTAAAAAAAATCCATGACCAGCCATAAAAGAAAGTGGACTCCCTCCTGTCATGATGGACTAGCAAGGATTGACAGATAAATTTATAGATAAAAGTCATTTTGGAAAAACTGCATAACAGTTCATGGCTGTACACTCACTGAGATAATCTTATTATATTTTTTTTTATTTTTCTCTCTGTGTCAGTGCTTTGTTTATAAGCAATTATGGGGAATATTCCCTGACCACATTTTCATTACCTAATTCTAACATTAAATTATTGCTGATCAATTCAAAGGTAAGCAAAACCCTCCCTTGCTTCACTCTCTAGTGATGATATGACTGCCCTATAAAAAACATCAACAGAATGTACGGAAATTTTCTGCTGGAGACTTTGCCCAATATACATTTGTATGTATACAAATCACCCACATCAGATCATAGGTCCAGGCGGTGGAATTTGTCATCTGTTCTGTCAAAGACAATTTCTAAGTAGAGTCTGGGGTATGTCCACAGACAAACTGCCTATATGTATTGGCTATATGTTGCTACTCTGTTCTAGAAACTAAAAAAAATATTTGAAGGCATATACCTGACCAGCCAGGTCACTTGATCTCAGTGTCAGAGACTCTTTAGTAGCGAGTCCGGGTCCTAGGCTACAGAATGTAAAAGGGCCATCCTTACTAGGTACCTGCACAACTTTTTTAGTTCAGGCATTTTCACAATAGTCCTGAGATGAGATAAAAATAGTCTTCTCCTTTTTTTCCTTTTTTTTTCCCCTATATATAAAATCTTTGTCTTTGCCCTACAAAGTTTTCTCTGTTGCAAGGCCCTTGGAACATTGCCATGTTTCATTTCACACTCTTTGTCAAAGAACTACATCCCTCTCACAGATCCTCTTAACAAAGAAATTTCCTACCTGTGATTCTTGGGCTATAATCTGATCAAAATCAAAGCATAGTGGAGAGTTTGACTGTCTGTGATAAAAACAAGGTTATTCCAAGTATTTTGTCAAATGGAGACCCTGAAGGTCTGGATAAACTGACTACAGCTGATAGAAGGAGTGATGCTACAAGTACTCTCCGGAAGTCTGAATAGCAAACGAAAAGTAATAGGGCAAAAAGAAGAAATGGAGGCAGAGTAAAAGATGTGTGGAAGTCACTTCATGGAAACATGGTCTGTAGAAGAGGACTACAATAATTCTGCAAATTAGGCTGTTCCAGAGACAGCAGAAAAAGAGCAGAGGTTCAAACCTGATCTGGCTTTTATATTGCCTCTAGGTATGAATAAATAATGTTTTTAAAAGTTAATTTAAGCTGAGATATGGGCACAGGCATTTGATTTACAATTTAGACTTGTTAATTTGTACTTTTTTGTAGGTATGGCTTTGATTATAAGACTCACTTCAAATGGCACTAAAACTTTGCTTGAAATTGTGAAATTACCTTAAAAACTCAACATCTTTCAGAAATTACGAAAAGATAAAATCTTCAAGTACATAGAAGAATGGGAATTAAGATTCTACTTAAGGGGAAAAAATCATTTGAAATATTTAGAAGGAAGGAATCCATTTGTTCTTGCTGTTCTACATAAAAAGTAGCATCTTGAAACCTTTTTTGATTTCTTTCATAAGGTTTTATACATTCTAGAAGAACACAGTAGATAGCAAGAGAGAAAACAAGGTTTTTGAAAAAAAAATACATGTATAAATGCTGGTGTATTGATTTCTGATTTAAGTTTATGATTTATGTTTATTTTTTACTTATGTTCCCGAAAGGGAAAGAAAATATCACATACACTGTAGAAAAACTAATATTAATAAATTTATGAAAGAGATTCCAGGGTATAACTTATCAAATGAAAAACAACTATGAATTCAGGTAATATATCTTGATTCCTGAAAAAATGTGTTTAGTTGCTTACTGGAATTTGGGAAATTTAATAATTTCCAATTAAATATTGAAAGCAAAGGAGAACCATAGTGCTCTCTATCAGTCAGAGAAACACAATAAAATCATTCAAAACTACCTTCATATTTTTCTGTACTTTTTCTTAGAAAAGGACTCTTGTGAATTAAATATACATTAAATATAGTATTTGACCAACATGATGACTTTAATAATACAGTCCAATCTTCTTATTTTTAGATCTATTATGATATTATTTTACCTTTTTATGTCTGTCATCTGTGGCTTAGAAATAGATTTATTGTCCCAGTCCTACAGTTGAGAGATGTAGAGTGTAATAGAAAAAAATGTTTCCTACGTTCTATTATTTTACAGATTAAAATAATTAATGACATGCTTATATCCATTTCTTGTATTAACATTGTTGAATAGTATGCAATAACTCTCTGGTTTTGTTTTTATTTTGTTTTTTCATTGATAGAGTCTAGTCCAATTTTTCTGGACAGCACTCATAGATCTATGTCACTACAGTATCTCTGATGGTATGCCTGGATTCTGTTAAGAAATTGGAAAAAAGGGCTGTTAATGGGTGGTAAAACCAGCTTATACTTAATATTTCAAAATGATGTCTCATTTTAAAATTTTCCAATTTTGATGGAAAAAATAACTCAACATGAAATAAATGTTTTATTATGTTTTTATATACTTCTCTGCATTATATTATCAGATTTAATATTTGACAAGTACCAAAAATATTCTGCATCAGTAAATTTATTTTTCATATATATTTTTCTGCTTCAACACATAGTTAAAAACTACGGCTTCAAAGAGCTAGGCAAAATCCTAAAAAAAACCTCCATTTTCATTTCAAACTGCTGAAGGGCTCCTTTCATTCACTGAAATATTATTATTTTCAAGATTTTTTTTCAATAATTTTTCTATCAGTCTACCCTCTAAGTCTACTAAACTCACTTGTTCTTTCTTACTTGGGTCATCTCTCTGCATGCCCTTCCCAAATAACTTGTGTTTCAATTCACTGTAATTTTCAATTCACTGTAATCTCTCTGAAGAAACTAGAAGTCAGAGAAAGATGAATTCTTTCTGATGTGTAGGATGTGCTGTTCTTTCTACATCCTTCTGCTGTGAACAATGCGCAAATGTTATCTTCTCCTTTCCGGGTTCTACCTTTTCCTTTCTGCTTGTTTATTTTTCTTATTTGCTATGTGCATTATGTTTAAACTGAGTAGATGATAGATGCAGCAAAATAAAAATGAGTACTGTTTACAAAACACAAGAAATAAAGAGAAAAGCTAAATGGTTAAATTTGTCTATATTCTTGGTTAATAACAGTATAGGGGCTATTCAATCATCATTTCCTTGATATAACTATGTGAGCTTTTCTTTTAGAATGCACAGCTATTTCATAAAAAGTGTGTTTGGCATATGTGAAATATGTTAGCATACTGGAAATAATCTTAATAATATCCCTAACTTTGAAAAAAAAGTGTTTTTTTCACAATGTGTTTCAATAGATATATGGATATTTACCTTTTTTTTTTGAAAGAACAAAGTCAAAATCACAGTCAGATTCAAACTCAAAGAAAAGTTTTAATTAGACCTTAACCTTTTATTTCTTTTATCTTTTCAAGAAAATAAACAATATAATCCAAACAAAGTAATCAATAACATTACATAAGAAAATGTTATATCAGAATGATAAACAACCTACCTCCACAGTACATCAGCACTGAACCTATAGTTCCTTTTCTTGTATGGTGGTAATTGTGTCAGACAATAGTTGTGGACATTGCCTACATCTTCTTCACGTGGTCTCTGTACCCTTTTACTCTTACAGATACAGACAGAAACATACATGTCCTGTTTGCATAAATACATATAATTGATCAGAAAACTGTGGTTTAAAAGGATAAGTCAATTTAAAAAAATCCTAGAATACTTGAGATAAAAGCAAAAGCTTCTAAATATTATGTTCCATAAAATGTTTGCCTGGTTGATAAAATTCCTAAAACTGAATTTATATTTGGGTGGCATACATGGATGATATGAATCTTCATAATTAATGCAAATATACATATTTTTAAAATATTTGATAAATATCAGGTGTGTTCAGTGTTGTGCATCTCAAGCAGAACAGTGTGGCACTGTATTTCCTTGATTACTTGTGGATTATTCAGGTGAAGAAAATGAAGTTTAATTACACTCCATGTATATTATATCTGAAAATTAAATCGATATCATTATAGAAACAGGTTTTATTCAATGAAGAATAATGGATATCATGGATGGAAGCCATTTTTCTAATGTGTATGGAGTACAATGAACAAAAATGGTTGAAATAACTTCTGAAAGAATTTAGCGTTATGAATTCTTCTTTAAAATGGCAATCCTCTTGTATCAATTCATTTCAACAGAGAAATTTGCTGAAAATGGATGCTCTTAAATAGGTTTATATAGGCATATCTATTGATTTACACAGATTTTTATATTGTTATCTAGTTAGTGGTGATATTTACAACTTTAATGGTAATTTTGGCTTTAAGCCAAACATTAATGACTTTTTTTATTCATTTTCAGCTTTCCTGTTTGATTTTATCCATTTGATTTACAAGAGGTCCAAGAGTACCTGAAACTATTTTAAAGCTGTGAAGCATTTTTAATATGTCTATTCTTACAGAGCCAAGTAGTAGAATAAAATTACCTAGCAAATAAACAAACAAACCATTTTTGTCAGATAAGTTCCCCAGACATGGGAAAAGCTTTCCAGGTGGTTATTTTTAATATTTTTAATATTTAATATTTAATATTTTGATGTATGTGATTTCTTTACTTGTGCAGTATTGAAACAGTGTTATGAAGGTGTCTATAATAAATAAGTATACTTTGATAATCGATGTAAAAATTATGAAGATCAAGTGTAACGCAAAGATGAACAGACCTGGATATTTTCAATGAATTAAGCATATTAGACATAGACAAATTATCATGAAAAACATCACATACATGTTAGGATTGTCTAAGTAAAGGAAACACAAGAGAACATCTAAGCACAATTTCCTTTGTGATGTCTTCCACAGCATAACGTGTGTTATTCTAGTAACACACGAGAAAGTTCAGTCTTTGTTGGGAAATCCCAGGGCTGGGCTAGAGGTTAGGTCTATGATGTAAAAAAATGTCATCAGCAAGAGTTTTTGGTATTTTCATAAGTAATATTCAATGTTTTTAGGAAAAACTCTGATTGTTTTTTATTCTGGATGTGGGGGTCACAATTTTCTCTTTTGGATTTGTATCATAAAGATAGAATGCGTTGGACTGCAGCACATATGCAAATAAAGTTGCTGACAATAACCATCTCCAATGAATATTATATACTCATGCCATTGTTTATAGAAATTTTGTTTCAGTTTGGTTTTGGTTTCAAGTATAAGAAAGAAAATGATAATCTTTTATTGCAAAAAGATGTATTTTATTCTCAGAGTCAGCACTTGTAAAGGGCCAACAAGGGCCTGGACACACATCATCTCACTTGTATTTCGAAACTGATACACCAAGGTAAGAAATCTTAAAATCCTAAAAAGAAAGGTCTCAAAAGGAAATTCAGAACAAACAACTTCAATGTCTCACAGTGGAGATTTTCCGAGTAATCTGAAATAGTGGTTTAGGTATCTAGATAGATTTTCAGTTGTTAGTTTCAACTAAATGCCTGGTCGTGAACCAGAATGAAACTAGACCATAAGTCAGGTTGTCATGATTAGAATATAAAACAGCAAGACTTTGTAGAGAAAGAATACTAAATAATGCCTCTTCTTTCCAACATGAACAAAAATCTTGAATGATTTTGAAGGATTATTGTAAGTGACAGAATGACATAGCAGAAAAAAAGTATCGAGTCACATTCCTGAGTAATCTTTAAGTCTGTGAAATAAATGTGCATTAAAGAATGACATTTGTCAAGTGGTGAGGAATATTAACGTCCTATGGGAGGGGGCAATGAAAAATGTAAAACCAAGAATCTAAGATTTTAGAACTGAAATAGATCAACTATTAATTTAAGAGACTGTATTTCTTAAGTTAAGGAGTGGGAACTGGCAATGGGGATACTGCTCTCTGTAAATCTTCACCCTACACTTCCAGCATTACTTCTTGAAACCCAACTTTATATCAGCATCTGTGCTTCAGACTTAAACTGCAGGGAACAAAAAAAAATGCCTATTTCGGTAGGTTGATGTAACAATTAAAGTAGACAAGATAAAGGAATGAATTACAGCCAGCATTTTACTGTGTCCACACATTGCCTCCCCTAGGAGAAAATTATTTTTGTGATCGTATGTAGTAATAAAATTGAAGCAATGTTATCTAATATAAAAGTATAACCTCTTAGTGAGAGGTACTGGGAGCAACAGCATGTCTGGGTTAATATTACCAGCATCTTATGTGAATAAGCATTCATCTGGAAACATTTCTATTGGAAATTCTAAAGTATCATATGGAAGCACACGAATCAATAAGACTTCTCCCTTAACCAAGGGCACTGGGGGTTAGGGACTCAGGCTCCAGAATCCCTCAGTTTATAAATTGTCTATCTCTTTCTACTGGCTGTCAAGGAAATCTATGTCGGTTACATCTCTAATTTAAGAAATTCAAATAAATGTCTAAAATTAGATCTAATCAATGAATGCCCAGAGTTTGAGGTCCATTAAAGGTAAGAGTTTTGTTCCTTTGGTTAAAGTCTTTGCAATGTATCCTGGCTTCTGACCACACACAGAGGCATATTAGCATTTTAAATGCAAGACCAAGGTGTATCCAATCCAAACCAATTTAATCCAATCAAGTCATATCCAAGATGACAATTGCTATATAATTCCATGTCTATTTAATATCAGGAAAAAACAGCTTCAGAATGAATGAAATACAGTAAATATCATTTCATTCTAGTACTCAATAGCCAAAGTCACTGAGCATTAGTGAATCAGAAAAATAGAAGGTTCTGAAATGTCTGTTTTCTTGACTTTCCCTCCATAACTGTGTTATTATAGCCCATCTTCCAGTAAGCTTATTTGGAATTGTTTTAGCTGCAGGACATATGATTTGCAACAGGAAATGCAGATTTCAGCTATTAAGTGGTCTGCACTAGGGACCATTTTTATTTTCAGGTCATTAACTCAGTCTTAATATTTCAGTTAAATTGATTTCTCACTCTAGTTCTTCCTTTCCTTTTTGATCAGTATCATTTCATGGGGTAGATTCTGTCTACTTTAAAAAGTTTCAGAGAGGAAATTTAAATTCATCTTTCAGATGCCTTTATATTAAGAATTTGCAAATATGCTGATGCTCTTAGCTTACCTAAATATGAGCATAACTGCTTTGTCTCATTTTATTTTATTTTAGGGATCATGTTCAGCAAATTATTTGTCAATCTCAGCATTTATTTTAAATATGATTTTAATGTCAGTTCCTGCTCATTGTATTAAAGGGGAGAACAGCAGCCATGTTCGTCAGCCCGGTACAGAGATCTCAGGGGCCTCACATGCACCAGCCACAGCTCCAGCACCTGAGTGGGAAGTATCCGCAGGTCATTGAGTCTACCACAGGCAGCAGCCGTATAACCTGCCTTAACATAGTCTAACAAAATAGAAAGTCAATTTCTTCTTTGCTTCAGGAGTGATGGAGAAAATCCACCTCTGCTGATTTACCAGATCAATATCCTTGTCAGTAATAAAATTTAAAATTAGAACCTGATTTACAGCTTCTTAAAGACAAGTGGAAGACTTCTTTCAGTCTGGATGGACTTTGAAATGGTCATGACTATTTGATTAGACTTTGCTGGATGCTAATCTCAACAAAGTGACCCTTTAAAGAAGACCAATACCATGATCCATTCATTACACAAGGAGTATCAATGTTATTTGTAGTTTTGTGATGCTCAAATACGTAGCCCACACATGTCCTGAGGGTCTGCATGCGTGAATAAAGCTCTGAGATTCTGGGAAGCACAGCATATTTGTGCATTTGATGCCTACATTTTTAACAAATGTGAAAATGTTTTGACAGAAAATTTGATGTCTTTGCTATCTTGCTATCAAACATTTAACAAACATTGGTGAATATTCACCAAAAGTTTGTTAAATTCCTTTTATTATCGGAGAGATTATAACCTCTTAATTAACAAAATGAGGACTACCTGGAATATTTAGATTATGATATTCAACTGAATTTCATGAGCTTCAGAGGGAGAAGTAGGATATAAAGATACTGGAAATTCGTGACTGAATTAGCTGTTGTCT